>CM061533.1:152875357-153175893 GCA_030545055.2 Neoaliturus tenellus | reverse complement strand
ATAAGATATTCATAAATGGTAGAATATTCAGTTTCCAGTAGAATGATAGCCTAATGATTGTTTTGTTTTTAGTAGTCCTGGTTAAATCTGCTTTATGTTTTTTCTGCCCTTGTATAAGAATCGGGGTTTCTGCTAAATCCTAATTCACGTAGCCTACCTCGGTTAACCCCTACCTCATATTACAGAAACATTACAGATATTCCGCTTCAAAAGTTACGACAAAAGGTTCGTGTTTTGATCATAAACTTCCTGCTAAACGAGGCTTGGAATTATGTAGTATTTGTTTATGTCCATTTTGATAGAGTCGGGGTGAAGCGGTAATTCAATTTTCCAATCAGTCTGGTACCAACTTATCCGCAACATGCAACAACAATGGCTTGAATGGTATCGACTTGCCGAGGTAGGGGTGAACGGTTGTCGATTGAATCCTGGCGTCAAATTTGTTATAAAAATGCACTTTTTCGAAAATTTAAAGATCAAAAGCATAAAAAATTTTTTGTAGAAATATAAAAATAGGTGTCACACTTACTTAAAATGAACTAAAATGTAAAATATAGGTGACTGGGTGATTCTAAATAAACTTAGAATATTTTTCTTTAATGGACATAATATTTGTTACCAATTATGTTTCAGCTTTCAAGAGATGCTTCAATCTAATTCCAATCCATCATGGTCAAATTATACGAAAATTGATGTTTCAATCTAATCTAAAAAGACGTGCCAGCTCTCAATCTCTTTCAGGCTCTATATTGTATCTTTGTATTTAATAACAATTGTATTTAGTTAGGGAGCAATTCCTAATATCAGTGAACATTTTGTGTTGTTTAGATTTAATTGTGATTGAAAGTAAATTAAATGCAAAATAAATTTTTCTATCCAATACGTAAAGCATACGTTTTTAAAATAATGTAAAAATTCATACAATTATGATTGTGGTTAAATTTAATTGTTAATGCACAAAACATATACATTATAGAAGTTATATTTCGATAGTTAAACCAAATATCTCAGTGAATTGATAACATATTTGACTTTTTAAATGGGAAATGTTTTGTTTTACAAGTAAAAGCGAATTTCGTCATCCAACTTACCATTTTAAACATATAAATAACCCCAGCGCCTCTTTAAACTGGACGCGGTTGACAATAAACATGGTCGGGTCCGACCGGCGTCAACACCTGCGTATTATTATCAGTAATTAAAATGCTTATCACCTCCGGCCGTACAGGTGGTCCTAGTTAGGGGCTATTGAAGTCCATTTGCATATGACTCAAGGCGCCAGGAGTGGTTTTAGGTTTATTTCCGTTTTACTGTTGCTGGTAAGTAAAACAGTGGCGCTATAAAATCCATCTCCACTGTAATCCACCCGTGATAATCTTTATGGCTTTATTTTCTTCTCAGTGCCCATCAAACCGGGTCAAGCGTGAGGGCAAATAAACTTTTAAAATACCTACGTGTATCTATGCATCTAGTCCGAACAAGGTTATGGGATCAAAATAGATTTCCTTCTTCGGCAAATAAATGAAAATGAAGTAACTAATGAAAAATTCAATGATGAACCATAAATGTTTATGTTAAATCCATTCTTACCACAGAGGCGAAAATTTGCAAAGCAAAACGAAGGAACACCAACCTGGAACAACACATATCTATTAGTAAAATCTTGAATTTTGCAGAAACAAAAACATGATCTATTTCAATATCCAATCTAGGGACTAAAAAGTCAAATAAACAAATTATCAGTCTATCATACACATAACTAGACTCGTAGATAGTTGCTGATAGATGACTTATGATGTTACGTAAGTTTTACACCACACGTATTATTTGCCCCATTGTTCGCCGGGAAGAAAAGTTTCTTCACGCCAGACGAGTTCAATCTTTTACCCCATAACCAGGCGTGGAATTGAAATAAACCAAAGCGGGGAAGAAACATTTCGACGCCCTCTTCCAACGTTTAAAGCCGGGTTTACACGTTGCCAGTAGGTGAGACAATTGTCTTTGGACAATTGTCATCACGTGGGAGACAATTGTCGGAGGCCAGTCAAGTTGAACGTGAAGCTGTTTACACAGGGCCAACTATTGCCACGGCAGTGGTAACAAAAACAACACACCTGTATGTCTCAACTGACACAAGGGAACTAGTGAACTGGCATAAAACAAGACAGCGCTACTGGCCTATCCGTTCACACGGCGCCAATTGTCGCGACAACTGGAATTCCGAGTGGTGGGGGGTCTCGCTGGGCCCAGCTCGTTGGCATCAGTCTACTCCCGGAGACAACTGAATTTCGGGGCAATTGGGAGGGCAATTGGCAAGGCAATTGGCCTGAAGTGTTTACACGAAGGCAATAATTTCATGCCAATCAGTTGTCCAAAGACAATTGTCTCACCTACTGGCATCGTGTAAACCCGGCTTAAAGGCGTGGATATTTTACCGGGAGGATTTTTAATGTCTAGTAATGTATTGAAATAATAGGTATTGTGCTTATATGGATAGTAAATACTTAAAATAATTAGCAAGGAACGGAAGATGTATGACTGTCATCTTGTTTCATGAGAAAATAATGTTCTGTTTAATAATTTTAATTATAGATCTAGGCGAAAATGTTATCCACCTATTCGAAGTAGGACGTACCCCTACTCGATATTTAGAAGTTTGCTAATTCTCTATCTCCCGGATTTCACATTCAAACAATTAAATTCACAATTACTGTAATTATTTTCTGCCTAAGACTTTTTTTTAGACTTTTCAAGCATATTCCTTGGCAAGACAAATTTCGCACCGGTACCGAAGCCCAATGTTACCGAGGATTTGTCAGTGGTGTGCACGATCGCTGACCCGGTCGCCAACGGACGACACGCATGATGAGCACGCCTGCATGGCTGCGTCGTGCGTGTCGTGCACCGGTCGTGCCGTGCCGTGCGGGTCCCGGCTCGCATGGATACTCCCCATCCATCGCCGGTATTACGGTACCGTACACGAGGGCAGCGATTTATCGGTATAAAAGTGAGAACTTTGGTTACAGGGTGGACAAATGTCTCCATTAACCGTGGGCAACTGTGATCGCGTGCGGGCTATAGCGTGATAACAGCGCCCTCTCCCCACCGTCGAGCACTGGTCATTCATTTGGGCGAAAGAGGGAAAGTGATCTTTATACTCGGATTTCTTTTAGTTTCAAGTCTCTGGGGAAAGTTCTACTTTATTTTGGAGGTTGGTTTTTATTTTGAACACCGGTAATGCTTTTGCTTATGGTCAAGTTACCATGTCGATAATGAGAAAATCGCGAGAAAATCATACTGGGTGTACCAGTTACGAAAAATGTCAATTAATTGTTGTTAAATGTAGTAAAAATCAAATGGATTAATATTCTTCAGTAACCACAAGACAAATAAAGTGCGAAATTTTAAGTGAATAAGTATTATTGCTATGGGATGATAAAAACCCATTTTATTTAGGATCCTGAACAAAAAAAATCTGTTAAAATTCTACAGCAAAGCAGAGAGACGGCTTTACTCTCTCGATCCTCATAGTGACTTAATACAAGCAACATCGCAGCGAAAAACAGCGATGGGATAAAGGTGTTTGTAAAGTTGCTCCTCCGCAACCCAACAGTGGAGTAATCAGAGGCAAATCTGTTCCTAGGAGTTAGTTGCGAGTTAGGGCCGCCACCGCACGAGTTTGAGTTTCATCACTGTTGGCGTCAAGTGAGTTTAACTCGTCCTGGTCCGCAGACGAATTAAACTTGCCTGTATTTGCCTTTCGGTGAAAATAAATATGCAATATAGATACATTTGCAAATACATTTGTGTTTTTTACTATTTTACTGAGTGAATTTTATAAAATGTCAATACAATATAACTTAAAAAAATTAAGAGGCCCATTTTTGAATGCAGCAAGGAATAAAAGTCAAAAACAACAAATATATAATTCACTTGTTACAGTTTTATGGCAAAAAGGGAACAAAATCTCTTTTTTAAAGCAAGAGAACAAAGTTATCAACCTCGTATTAAATAACAAGAAAGAATATTAGAAACGCCAGAAACTATTAAAATAGATAACGGCAATAACAGTAATTTTACGCCGACTGTTCTTCAAGGAAATAGATTCATTAAAGGGCTAATTTAGCTAAGATTATCTGTATTTACTTATACTTACCGTTAACCTTTCAAACAAACAGATAAAGGTAAATACGCCTGATGACATTTTTAAAATAACTAACTGTTACTGCCTCTTCAAGGACTCATCAATACTTAACCTTTAAGATATTTACTATCACAACTCCAATCTTTTAATAACGTAACCGGTGTTCTTCACTAAGGACATACTAAAGCTGAACATGCCGCAGCAATGACAAAGATGGCTCGCGACGACGAAGTAAGCAATTGGCAACACCCAAACATTCTGTATTATATTTGTATAAAACATGCACTGAGCGGCTGACCCCGTTCGACCTTCGATGTGATGGGAGATGGGACTGCACCTCTACAATGGGGTGTTGAAATTGTCCTTTCACTATGATGACAGTTAAACGGTTTTATTGTCTATGAAACCTAACGGTCTTTGACAGCCATTACTTTGCCTTAACTGCATGTGACGATTAAATTAAGCAATCCCAAAGCGTTTAACAAAACTGAGACCATTGTTTCGTTTTGTGTGCATCTACGCCATGAGCAATATTTACAATTTTTTTGAAAATACGTCAAACACTGCTGGTAACTATAAGGTCGACCTTTTGTTAGATAGCAATATGATGCAAATTATAGCTTAAATAAAACTGGGTAAAAATCGACTCTGTTGGGGATCGAACAGACGACCTTCTGGTTATGAAGTAAGCACTTTAACATCTGGGCTACCCAGTCATTTTCTAGTACATAGACTGAGCAATTCAATTGTGCAATACTTGAACCATTATTAAAGTATTAACGACGATAATGGTGTATACAGTCTTTATATGACCCAAGCTTAAAGCCTATTAGCCAAGTAAAACGGCATGCACGTTTCTAATTAGAGATGTAGATCAAGTGATTGCTTATCTAAACATAAAAAATGAATTTTTACACAAATTGAAATATTATTTTCTAATGTTAAAGGCTAAGAGATAATACCAAACAATTATTTCGAATTTTTCGTTCTACGTTACGTTGGCGGCGTGATATGGAAGTCAGAAAAGTGCCTTGTTCTCTAAAATAATCGAGTTTGCTAAGGCATATCGCCACCCAAAAAAGCTACTTGGCTTCGGTCTATGACGTCATGGGTTTTTTCTTTGGACAGCCGCATAAGATAAAGACGTTTTAATCAAAACTGCAATAAGGCTCTTGACAATTATGTACAGAAAACTAAATTATTTTCAATTGTACGCAAGTAAGCCTAAACTAAAATTACGACTCCCTCCAGGCTCGCACAAACGGAATCGCGTGCTCTTTTCTGCGCCATATGTTAAACCACCTAGAACTGTTAAAAATAACCGCCCTTTTAAATAAATAGCTTATCCAAATCCCTCAACAGTATCATATTAACATTAACTACCCACTTGATGACCAGTCTTTTGAATATTTGACGGAATTACCTTCAACTTAAACATTTTTCATCGACGCAAATCGTGAAAGTCTGTTGTGGACTGTGCCAGGATTTCTTGTTAGTATGTATAGATAGTAATTAGTTTTGAGATGGATTTAAGTACAACTTGATCACAAAATCGTAGAGCAGTTCACGATGGTGGCGCGGCGGCGGCGGAGGAGGGGGACGTCACCCGATACCAGCAGTGACACGGGCAGGCCGCGGCCCCGCCTGTCAATGATGATGATGATGATTGTAGCGACGGAGCACACGCGTGTCCGGCCGCGTTACCGCGACGAGCCGACCCGGGACCCGGCCGTGGCTGTAGGAGAGTGGTCCCTCGCCATCAGGTCTGCTGGTAAAGGTCTTGGCGACGAATAGGATGAGACCATTCTACATGTTTTATGATCTAGTTTGGTTAGTATACATAAGCGTAACAAAGTTAAATAAATTGGTAAGTAATGAACATCTGACTGTCTTTGACCAAATATCTAGGTACTATACATAGGCCAAGATTTCGTTGTGAAAAGGCATTTTAAGAGAAGTACTTCTACAGAATATTCTTCAATGTTTACTTTAATTTTCAATTGAAAACAAATGTCTAAGTAGGAATACGGCAATATTTTGCTTTACAAACAGTTGTTGCTAAGGAGTCAGTGAATAAAAAGTAAAGGCTCATTTCAAACTTCTATTTTTATCATCTTGATAAATGAAGAAAATTTGTGTGATATTTTTTAACGGTCCACGACAATTTTATGAAGTAGGCCTACGCTAAATTAAATTTGAACATGTAAAGTTTTATTGTAATAGTTCAAGAATTGTAATCTTGTCTATATTTTACCATAACTAGTTCTAAAACTATTCTAAACAGCATTTCAAACATTAACTTGTAAACATATTTTTAAAACATAAGCTAAAAAATGTTATTAATATTTAACACTTTACTGAGTCCTTGGAAGTTGACTGATCAAACAGGAAGCACCGGCTTCCTTTGCGCTCCACAATTCCATGTTTAGTTAAACAAACTCCAAAAACATGAATATGAATTCGGTATGTTTAATGAGAAAACCTCAAAACACGTGCTCTTGTTTCAGTTCACTTTGAGCCGGGGCTAACTTGGCCGCAAACGAATTAAACTAGAGTGTTTGTTCAGCGTTTGTATGCAAATGTGGAATACATCAGGGAACGTGTGAGGCTATTAGGACGACTCCTCTCTGCGCCGCCGCCGCGCCGCTCAGCACACATTTGACTTAAAACTCAATAAAGCGTTTCCACCTGTACAATAATGCACCTTGTTTGTAATTTAGTTGTCAACTAAGTTTTTCATTTAATTGAAATAAAATTGGAAGGGTATTTTCAAAAGATTAATTAATGAGTATGTAACAAAGCGTACAGTTAATTCAATAATCATAATTGGAAACGTTAAATTCTGAAAATATGCTACAACCATAAAGTGATCCAAGTACAGCAGTCAAAACACATTTTTGTAGTAACGAAAATTTAAAATATAAAAAAACTGCACGAAAAATATAAATAATTATTAATGGTCATCAAATAACTATCGCCTCAAGATTACAACGACAAAAGCGAATTTACAAGTATTTTATGTGTTTCCCGAACACAAAAGCATAGAGTGCATCTTGTAAGTCATGGGTTAGGATCTGAAATATATAAATAAATACCCATAAAACTACGTTCTTATGAAACAAAATGATTAGAAGAATTATGATTTATATACTGCAAAAAATATTACCGTAAGCGTTGCGTAGATAAGATTACACAGACAGGAAAGTATTAAAGTTTGTCATCGATTAATATCTTTCAACTGGTTCTCTTCAACGTGTGCTATTCCCACAGAACATTAATTGATGGATTTTTTATCCATACTTTGGTAAAATACAAACAGGTTGGAAAAAGTTATGGAGTTTCATCAAATCACTATAAAAACAAACCATATACGAGTATGTTGAATTCCTCGTACGGTAGAAGTAGTGCATTGAACAAAGTGGCTGGGCCGTTGCAAATGATGATGATTACGGGATGCGGAGGAGGCCGGTGGTTAGACAGCGATCCGAGCATTAGAGGTCCCGGTACAGCGGACGACGCGGACGATGCAGTGGCCGTGGGCGATGTTACTGGCTGGCTTGAGATTTGGCTGATAGGGTGAGTATTTGGAGGAAATAATGTTAGAAGGCAAAGTTGTGGAAATGGCCAATCAAGGGTTCACGTAAAAGAGATTTCCTACGTTTAATAACTTTTAAACTGGTGGAGAAAGCTTAAAGCTGTTTTCCACGACAAAATTTATTATTTATTTACTAGGCGTATATCAGAAATAAAAATAATAGGCCATAAAAATCAACGACAAATTTTACGGTGTTTTACTAAAATAATTTTAGTAGGTATTGATATTTTCTAAACATAATATCAGGCCAATGAGTAAGCCAACACACCTGACATTCAATGACAAAACTTATTCGCATCAAAATATTTAGTCTTTATTTAATCAAATCATAAACATACAGGCTTTCAATAAATGCATACACATTTCCTATTCGCCACTACGAATTTTGTTCAAATCGTTAACATCATTCAAACATTGTTCAGCATCACGATTCCAACATACGTCAGTGTCTTCAGGCATACCGCGTTTAACGGTTTTTATGAAACTTTAAAGTAGGCTATACAGAATTGCTCGAACTAAATTTCGACAGAATACAGAATCTACACAAAATATTGCTTCGGTATAGGTAAAAATTTAGTTAAGAAAGATAACTAAATATAGGAAATACGAATTTATCTTTGCTCTGGAAATTTCTCCGAGTCATAAAAATGTATCTTCCGATCGGTCACGGTATCGCGGCCGGCATCGTGCCATTTCCCTAACAGTTTGGTAGCCGTTAGGAAGAAGAACCAGTTGCAGAAGTTTTGATTTAGATATAAATATAATAATCTGCGAAGTAATCTGAATGTGTGGGAGGGGCAGCCCTGGGCGGACGCGATACACCGAATGTCTTTGTTTGTGTGCGAGGGGCGGTCTCGAATTTGCATCTTCCGTCCTCCGTTGCTATCGATCTCGACCTTTCGATATTTCCAATGTATCTGTGTGTGTTTGAGGGCATGCCGTGTACATTATTCCTGTATAAAGGATAATGTTCATCAGCAGTTGATTTTTAAATTGAAAATTAACTCTAGTAAAGTTTATCAATACAAATTCATTCAATACATTCCTTTGTCCTCTATTAGGCCTACTTAATCACCCAGTTGCCATTAATCAGAATTAGTATTCGAAATAGACTAATTTTTATTTGGATTTAAAAAATTTAACTTGTAAATCCTTACATATCACAATCACTGCAAAATCTCTCTTATTATGCAATCACACTTCTTACACTGTAATTTGTATCTCAGCCAAATCATTGCAATTGGTCAGCATGACAACCAAATATATTTCCCTCGGAAATATGTTTTTCTCAAGCAATAGCGTAACCAGGTCAGACTAGAAATGGAGCCTAATCATCAAGACAACTGAAGCCTGACTAAAAGGTGGAGGATCCAAGAAGGAAGGCGGACTTCAGCCACATCCCGGACGTGAGAATTGTAGTGTCAGAAACCTCCGTGGACCGGCCCTCGGTAGCAGGTGTTCCACTATTCCAGATGTAGTGGTTGGCGAAAACTGCAGCTGTCATTTGTCTGGATATTTTGGAAAAAAATTAGAGAAGAGGATTAAAAAGTATAAAAAAAGGTTTTTTCAATAGAGGCCGTGCCGTTTTTTGCAACGTTTGTTTCTTTCCAAATTTATTTATGGTTTGCACACCACGTGGTTCTGGAATTCACAAAGATGAAATTATCTTTACGAACAACGAAAGTAAATTGGTTAGGTGGGTAAATTTACCTTTTTGGCTCTACTCTACTCACTCTCATTTTGATATCAGATTTGGTAAACTCGAAGATGCTGATTTTGAAGCGCTGACCCCAGCTTAGGCACCTTTCGTTTATTTTCTCACGATGCTAGTGTTATTATAAGCCATTTCTTCGACCGCTGCGATATTCGAGCGAGGGAAGTGCAGCCCTAGTAATTTCTCCAAGTTGCCGAGTCAGCCAAGACTCCACGCCGGCGTCGTGTCGTGCGCTACTCTTCTCTTCTAACAGCTGATTCATTCTTTTTCATGAATGAGCTGCAGAATCCGCTGAGAGCTGAACATTTTGGAAGACGAATGTCATTACTATTCATTACCGCTGTACGCCGCAATTCTTTACGTGGTACCGTTTGTTCAACTTTACTAGAAATTGCGGAGAATAAAATGTCTGACCCGACCCAAAACTTTTGGGGTGAAATAATTTGAATTTTCATAAACGTTGTTACATAGTAGATTGAAATGCATTTAGGCATACCTTAATTTAACAACTGATTGTAAAGAGAATATTGCAGTAAGCAATATAAACAATCACTTTTACGGGGATAGGTTATGGATAAATAGCAACCCCATGTTAAGCTTATAATTTTGACAAAACTACTTTTGAAGGAAATATATGAATCAACACTTTAATTTAACAAATATCAAACTGAATTTCAAATACGTATAACTAAAATTTAACTTATATTCATACAATTTGATAAGACAACATTGATAATTCATGCTTTCATTTGCAATTTTAATCCTAATATATATTTAACTATAAAAGGACGATAACCAGGAAGGGCAGTTTAAGACAGATGTGTGACCTCTCGGAAATTGTGTTTCGTAAAACGCTACTAAAACGATAACCAAAAGTTCTGTTACACAATAACTTCTTTGTCCCAAAACTTAAAAAGACAAAATCGCATAAACCAAAGCCTCCATAATTTCACAGCTGACCCATAAACACCACACAATACGGCGCGACGGCGGTCCAGCTGAATGCAACACGGTCAAACACGTTTATGGCCTAAACCAACAAGTAAACAAAAGTTTAATTACCCCACTGATTAAGCGACGCGTTGTAAACAAAACGCATCTGCGTTCACACAAACAACACAATGTGGACACAGCAGTGGCAGCGTACAGCAACAACAGGGCACCGGAGGTCGATGCGGAGGTTATCATTGGCAAATGATCATCGGCCTTATACGGTTGTTTCCCATCTTTAACTTTGTAGTTCTATCGGATGGACAAATCGTTCTACATTGGAAGTGTGCTGTCTCCAACCGAGCAGATTTTACAATGTAGAAAGACGATACAGTTGTGGTTATCGGCAAATAATTAATCGGCCTTTAAACCCGGTTCCTCCCTTTGATGAAGACATCGTTCTACACTGACAGTGGGCTCTCCCCGGCTACCGCGAGCAAATATCATGCTGTACCATATGCTGTACAGGAGTTGGTATCATCGCTAAATGATGATCGGATTTAAACGGTTGTTACCTTTTGATGGAGACATCGTTTTTCATAGAGAGTGGGCCCTCTCATTCTACCAAGCAAGTGCTGTACCTTTGCAAAGTAAGTAAGGGTAAGTGCAAGTTGGTATCATTGGTAAATGATCGGATTTACCCGGTTGTTACCTATTAATGATGACATAGTTTACATTGAGAGTGGGCTCTCTCGTTCTACCAAGCAAGTGCTGTTCAGTATCATCGGTAAATGATGATCGGCCTGTACCCGGTTACTCCCTGTGATGGAGACATTGACAATGGGCTCCCCCAGGCTACCGAGCAAGTTTTGTACAGTAGTGTGCATCATCGGTAAATGATGATCGGCCTGTACCCGGTTACTCCCTGTGATCGAGACATCGTTCTACATTGACAGTGGGCTCTCCCCGGCTACTGAGCAAGTGCTGGCCCCCGACCGGGTAAATAATCACCTGTCTGCGCGCACTTCGACCTCTCGCCCGTTTTTTGTGGACGGCTTCGGGTTAATATATCAGAGGCGTGTGGTGAATGTTTAGGGAGTGTTTATTTGACATTTCATTTAACTGTAGTATGACAAATTGGAAAATTTATCAATGTGTGTCTCAGGGAGGTTTTGACCGCCTTTCAAAATTTGATATTCCTGTTACTAAACTTTCCATGAATTGTTGAAGTAAAAATAAATATATACTATCTGTCTTCAATTACACTAAATCTCAGTATTTCGTGTTAGTTTTCTGTGGACTTTAACTCGACCTTCCCATAAGTTTAATTACCAATCAATGGTTTTGTACATTGAAATAAGTTTCTTACCCCCCAAGTAAAATCCCCTTTCCTCAAATGAAATTCTCTTGTACAATCAAGTTTACAGGGAAAGGCAGGAATCCATATCCACCGTAAGAGCGAGTAAGCTTAGAAAGGGAATGTGGTTTACGATTATGATTATGGCGGGTCAATCCCCCCTAGGGCGCCGTGGGGGCTCCGCCGCTCCACCTGGCGAGGATACGTTTACAGTAAAGCTCATCACAGATTAACGCCATATTGGCGGTGAAAGGGTGGGGAGGGGGTCAATGGTGCAAGTGTCAAGTTACCCTCCGTACCAGCTAGCATTACATCCCCACCATGACTAGAGCACTTGCAAAAAATACCGCCAAGGGGGGAGGGGGGTAAAAATGGCCGAAGACCGGAAGTGGGTGGTGGTGGGGGGCGTGTCCCCTTGACACCTGGTCCCCTGGTCTGGTCTACTGGGCGTATTGTCTCGGGTCTTCCGTCAACCGGGGTCGCAATTGGGTATTGGTAGAGGGTTCCAAGTGCACTGGAAACCATTGGATTGCACGACTTTCCAATGGTGATTTTTTATATAACGGAACAGAAAACATATCGGCAAACATTTCTACCAAAAGCACAATTTTTTATCGCTACAAATCCACTAACTTTATAAATTAATTGTTACAATGTACTTTAGGTATAATTTTTAATCCTATAGTCAAATATAGGCCTAGTAGTATTTGTGAATCAAATTAGTTCTTTTAACTCGTAGAAACCTTCCATTCCACAATCATAAACGATTAAACTTTCGCGGTTCAATAAAAACCAATTACAAAGGAGAATCATATTTTTTACAGTCCCACTCCAATCCGTGATTGATTACAAAATTTAAACCCTGAAATGTGTTTCGGTTAATAAATAAGTAATTTAGGTAATAGAGTTAGTATATAGGTATATGGATTTTTTGCCAGTTTTCAACATTGATGTCAAGTAAAGACGGTATAAGAAACTGAGGGGATTACGGTAAGAGAACGTAGAGAATATATTTCAGAGAAACTGTGTTTAACCAAAACACATTGTCACGCTTAAATTGAAACAATTGCGCTTTATGTTTTGTAATCATCTAATATCTACCATATATCATGTTACGGTACATTTTACAACCCAACGGGATATGATATGGATTAAATTTTCTGCACGCTAAAACCCATAACATGATAACTCTTATGGTCCCAACACAAGCCCCCTCCCAACGACTACAGATGTGTTTGCGTCCTACAGTGATCCAACATTTCGGAGTGAGTGCGCTGCGACTCGGTAGAACAACTGACCGATATGTTCGCGTCCTACAGTGATCCTACATTTCGGAGTGAGTGCGCTGCGACTCTACAATAACTGACCGATATGTTCGCGTCCTACAGTGATCCAACATTTCGGAGTGAGTGCGCTGCGACTCGGTACAATAACTGACCGATATGTTCGCGTCCTACAGTGATCCTACATTTCGGAGTGAGTGCGCTGCGACTCGGTACAACAACTGACAGATATGTTCGCGTCCTACAGTGATCCAACATTTCGGAGTGAGTGCGCTGCGACTCGGTACAATAACTGACCGATATGTTCGCGTCCTACAGTGATCCAACATTTCGGAGTGAGTGCGCTGCGACTATTTACAATAACTGACCGATATGTTCGCGTCCTACAGTGATCCAACATTTCGGAGTGAGTGCGCTGCGACTCTTTACAATAACTGACAAATATGTTAGAGGATAAGTAACGATAGTAGTGCAGAAGAAGAAATTAAATGCCTCAAGAAAACTATTGAACTTCTCGAACTTGACCGGGGAAGTCTTGAAAGTGAAATAGCAAAATTAAAACAAAATGATGTCAGATGTAGTAATTGCTTTCCTCCTCTCCAGACAAAAAATAAACAAATAAATGGGAATCAGTGGCAAACTGTGAAACATGCAGAAATTAAAAGTAAAGTTAATGAAACAGTTAGCGTAGAGTGTTATAACAGATTTGAGGTTCTTGACCAAGACGATATTTCTGAACCCCTTTCTGGACCTTCAGCCAACATACAAAATACAAATAAAATCAAGTCAAAACCTAAAATAAACCCTCAATTACCAAAAAGGAGTACAGAATTAAAGATGAAAGGGAGACAGCTTATGATTGTGGCAGATAGTCACGGCAAGGACTTGAGTCCCCTTGTCCAGCAAAGAACGTCGACAGTTGATGTACAGTCAGTTGTCCGACCTGGAGCTAGTTTTTACTCAGTCACACATGACATTAACATACTTACGAGAAGCCTAACAAAAAGAGACCATCTTTTGTTAGTGGCTGGTACTAACAGTGTCGAAAAAACTAGCGTGAAGCGATTAACTGACGATCTGTTCAAAACCGTAAACCAACTGAATCAAACAACCAATGTAATACTCGCCTCTTTGCCTATGAGACATGACAAACCAATACTGGACTTAAAAGTGTCTCATATCAATGCTGTAATAGAAAGATTCGTCATGAACTCACCAACGATCAAACTACTCCCCCTTCATGATTTGCCTCGACACCTACACACTCTCCACGGACTCCATCTCAATAGAAAAGGCAAGGAAAAAATCTCAAAGGACATTGCTCGACTGATCACACACACAGACTCGGCCAGCATCACTGACATTCAGAAGCCTTCTAGTTCCAGCCAACCTCCACCAACCACTGACCACGGCATTGCTGTTATCGAGGCTAACATGTGGGACATGATAGAAGAGTTTAAGACCGACTCATCCGTAGGATTTGCTCATACAGTATCAGAGGACTTCCATATGTCTGCCGGAGTAGCTGTAGTCTTCAGAACGAAACTTGGCCGGCCTGTGGCATCTGATTACATTGACACGAAGTTGACCTGTCAGAACGTGCCCAATGGAGCTGCAGTATACAGCCTAGTGACGAAAGAGAAATACTGGGGCAAGCCTACTGAAGAAAACTACAACAATGCATTTGATCAGCTGACGAAAGACTTCAGTTCAAAGGGGCTGAAAACCTTAATATGCTCTGCAATGGGTTGCGTCAGAGATCTTGTGAAGCCTCAGCATTTTGTCAAGAAGATCACTGGGTTTCATCAGGCGACCGGTGCTTCAGTAAAAATCGTCACTTACAACCAGAAGGCGAAAAGAGCCCTGTGGATGGGACTGTCTCATGACAATTTTGCAAACACTCTGAGGAACCTGATTGCTGCAGAACGACCAGTGCGTGACTCCCACATCAAGACACCAGGACAAAACATCTCGCCTCCCGCTTCAGCAACATCTCAGCGTTCAACAACATCCTCAGCGCCTGAGTCCATCTCCTCACACAGTGTCTCGGAGTGTAATGAAAGTCAGTCTGGTGTTGGTGTCAGTGATTACAGCGTGCAACATGTACCCGACTCTATATCCCAACCTACCGTCACTCCTATCTCCTCTCCAAATTTAAACTCAAACCAAACTCTCCTGAATCCAAATTCGTAAATGGTAGTGATAAGTCTATGTTAAATTTAAGAAACTTTTGTATTATGTGTAACGATTACCATAATTCCAATTCATTAAGTAAATTAAAAGTAAATGATAACAGTGGATGGCCTATTTGTGATAATGCTAAATTAGATAAGAAATTTTTATGGCTTATGCATCTAAATATTCAAGGAGGGATTATAAGTAAAAAACTAGATTTGGAAATTATTCTGCAAAACTCTAATATTTCAATTGTCTGTTTAAATGAGCATTGGCTAAGGTCTGATAATATAAATGTACTAAATAGTATTCCAAACTATAATCTCGCAAGTTTTTATTCAAGATCAGAGGGTTACGGTGGGTCATGCATTCTGCTAAAAAATGACTTAAAATACTTTGTAAGAGATGATCTGTGTGCTTTCAGCGAGGACTCAGTTTTTGAAATATCCTGTGTTGAAATTTTATCTTTAAACATCATTGTTGTGTCTATTTACAGGACTCCTAACGTTGTAAATTTTAATTGTTTTTTACGTAAATTGGAAAGCATACTGAAAATTTTAATTAAATCGCGAAATGTCGAAAATGTTTATTTAGCTTCAGACTTCAATGTGGATATCCTAGAAAAGTGTAGCTCCACTCAACACAAATTCGAATTCCTCTCTATAATTGAGCAGTACGGCTTTAAAATAAATTTCTGTTCGCCGACGAGAGTAACTAAAAATACTCAATCTTGCATTGATAATATTTTAACATTAAAACTTAAGTCCCATTATTCAACACCATTGATGAATCTGGAACTGGGCCTCTCTGATCATAGAGCTATATTTATTAATGTTTCAAACAAAACCACAGCCATTAGTGACAATAATGACCAAAAAAGTAAAAAACGAATGTTCTCCAAAAAAAATGTTGAAAGTTTTGTAAATTCAGTAAAAAAAAATCAATGGGATGTATCTGTTCACAGTAGTTTTAAAACAAATTGTTCAAGCTTTTTCCAGAATTTCTTTCATTTGTTTAATGAGGCGTTTCCCTTAAAGTTTTATAGTAACAAATTATTTAATGTAAGAAAAAAGACATGGGTTACGCAAGGTATAAAAATTTCTAGTGCAAAAAAAAGAGAGCTAAGCAGGTTAGTTAAGTGTTCTAATGATGAATTGTTCGTAAATTATGTAAAAGAATACAAAAAAATCTTTAAGAAAGTATGTAATGCATCAAAACGAAGCACAAATAATAATTTCATTCAAGACTCAGATGACAAGAGTAAGGCTGCTTGGTGTGTAGTAAAATCTGAGCTAGGGTGTAAAAAGGGGAACACAAGTTTTTCAGACATTACGGTAAATGATAAGAATTTGAGCAATGCTACAGATATTGCTAACTATTTCAATAAAATGTTTACATATATCTCCAACGAGATTGGGGTTTCTCCTTCGTTGGACGAAGCTTTAAAACTCACAGAAAATTTATTAGTGAACCAGCAGTTTCCAAATTTCACTTTTCAACAAATCAGTAAGGACAATGTGTTTAAAGTAATCAAATCTCTAAAAAACAAAAAATCTGCTGGGTGGGATGAGGTACCTCTTGATTTAATGAAAAAAGTGTCAAGTTTTATAGCTGAGCCATTGTCAATCATTATAAACCAGTCATTTCAAACTAATACATTCCCCGAAAACTTGAAGCTCGCGGAGCTCAAGCCTCTTCATAAGAAGGGAGACAGGAACAATCCTAATAACTATCGTCCCGTGTCAGTCCTGCCGGCGTTTTCTAAAGTATTTGAGAAAATAGCATCAAATCAAATATCAAATTTTCTTGAGTCAAATGCCATTTTAGTTCCTGAACAATTTGGCTTTAGAAAAGGTAAAAACACATCTGCAGCGTTATCTCGGTTTGTTGATGGGGTGTCAAGGGCCTTGGACCAGTCCCAGAGCACAATGGGTGTGTTCTGTGATTTGTCCAAGGCGTTTGATTGTGTAAACCACAATATACTTCTGAACAAACTGAGTACGTACAATATATCTTTGGACTCGGTGTGTTGGCTTAAATCGTATATGTCAAATCGCTATCAAAGAACAGTCGTTCGTAAAAATAATAAAACATCTAAATCAGGGTGGGAGGAAATTAAAGTGGGTGTACCTCAAGGTTCTATTTTGGGTCCCCTCCTTTTTCTCATTTATATCAATGATTTACCGATTAACGTGTCTAATAACCTTATTCTTTACGCCGATGATACAACCGCGGTTGTCAAATCTAAAACAAACGAAGGATTAAAAATTTCGGTTTGTGAAGCCTTGATTCAATTGAGGGACTGGTTTAAATTGAACGGGCTGAAATTAAATGAAGAGAAAACTCAATTGGTCAAGTTTTGTACACCCCAATTAAGAAATAATCATTTTCAGGAATTAGAATTTAATGATATAACATTACAAATTAATCAAAACGCAAAATTTTTAGGGCTGGAATTAGATATGAATTTAAACTGGAAAAATTGCATCGCAACTATTTCAAAAAGGTTAAACTCAGCTTGTTTTCAAATGTTAGTTTTGAGAGATACAGTAGACTTGAAAACTCGGATAATCCTTTACTATGCATATTTCCATTCGATTCTTCAATATGGAATTGAATTCTGGGGGTTTGCATCAGACGTGGAAAGAATTTTTATTATTCAAAAAAAAAATCTTAAGAATAATGACGTTTTCGTCTTGGAATTGTTCTTGTCAACCTATCTTTACGGAACTCAAAATAATGACCGTGCCATGTCTAGTAATTTTTAAATCATTATTGATGGTACAGACCAATTATGAAAAAATATGCGGTGAAAACTTTATACATGAATACGACACAAGGTTTAAAAATAATTTGCAATATCCTAGACACCGCCTCCAACTGGTTGAAAAAACACCATCATATATGGGAAGAAAATTTTTTAATAAATTGCCACCAAATATAAAATGTTTAATACATTCAAGTAAATTTAAAAGCAGCCTTACTGACTTCTTGTTGGCTAAACAGTATTATAAAGTAAGTCAATTCCTTAATGACTCATTGTAAATCTTTTAATTTGATTGATCAAAACTGGTTACTCTAGAATTATTTTTATTTTGACAATATCACCTGTCTTTGTGAACTTAGTCTAAGCTCACTTGTAAAAGATGTATTTGTGATAATAAAGTATTATTCTATTCTATTCTATTCTATTCTATTCTATGTTCGCGTCCTACAGTGATCCTACATTTCGGAGTGAGTGCGCTGCGACTCTTTACAATAACTGACAGATATGTTCGCGTCCTACAGTGATCCAACATTTCGGAGTGAGTGCGCTGCGACTCTTTACAATAACTGACAGATATGTTCGCGTCCTACAGTGATCCAACATTTCGGAGTGAGTGCGCTGCGACTCGGTACAACAACTGGCAGATATGTTCGCGTCCTACAGTGATCCAACATTTCGGAGTGAGTGCGCTGCGACTCGGTACAACAACTGAACGATATGTTCGCGTCCTACAGTGATCCAACATTTCGGAGTGAGTGCGCTGCGACTCGGTACAACAACTGGCAGATATATTCGCGTCCTACAGTGATCCAACATTTCGGAGTGAGTGCGCTGCGACTCGGCACAACAACTGACCGATATGTTCGCGTCCTACAGTGATCCAACATTTCGGAGTGAGTGCGCTGCGACTCGGTACAACAACTGACCGATATGTTCGCTTCCTACAGTGATCCTACATTTCGGAGTGAGTGCGCTGCGACTCGGTACAACAACTGACCAATATGTTCGCATTCTACAGAAATCCTACATTTCGGAGTGAGTGCGCTGCGACTCGGTACAACAACTGACCGATATGTTCGCGTCCTACAGTGATTCTACATTTCGGAGTGAGTGCGCTGCGACTCGGTACAACAACTGACCAATATGTTCGCATTCTACAGAAATCCTACATTTCGGAGTGAGTGCGCTGCGACTCGGTACAACAACTGACCAATATGTTCGCATTCTACAGAAATCCTACATTTCGGAGTGAGTGCGCTGCGACTCGGTACAACAACTGACCGCGTTCTCGCGGTTCCGCTGAACGTGGTTCTGCGGTGTTTGTGCACCGGTTCCGCGAACGGCCGACGCACAATGGGCGCTGAACGCCGCGTTTGTGGTGCATTAGTGGCCAGTTAACACGCGTTAGCGCCGCTCCCATTGTCTCCACTTCAAACACACACTCGCTTTTGCGAGTACAATGTTCGCAAAAACACGTAATGATACACATAATTATCCGCAAAAACACGTAATTTCTGCGGATAATTACAGCACTAGGCGGAAGGCTGGGGAGAAATACTCAAGTTCCTCGTTTGATACTTATCATTTAACCCCGCTTGACAAAAATACTCTTTTAGTTTAGCGCTCAATGTATGATCAGTAAAATTCATTTCTTAGAAATAAAATCTCTTAGAATGACACAAAGTTTTAAACTACCTATTTGTGGTTCTCAATCGTGAAAAAAAAAATTTAAAACTACAGTACTACCCATGTTAAAGACTTCATTAAAGAGCCCAATGGTAAGCTACATAAGTGTACTTTTCAGTCATACATAGCTTACTTCCCTTCTAGTCAAAAAAGCAAGTGATTAAAATTAAAAAAAATTCACGAAAAAATCATCAAGAGAAAAATTCTTGTAGGGAGCACTGATTATAGAATAATGTTTGAAAACAATCCTCGTGAAATACATTAAACATAGTGTTTCAATTAACTTTATTTATTGTTTAAATTATTAAAATCTCAACTGCTTGGCTTCTCAAAATATTTCCAAAATTTAACAAAAGCCCAAAAGACAATTCTTATTACATTATTTGTCATTAAGAAATTTCTACCTGGAATAATGCAGAATAATTACACCGAAAAGCGAAATGTTTCGAGACTGTCTCCACTCCAATAATAATACTGTAATGAAAGCATTCCTCATTAAGTCAAAATATTTTCATAATCGAAAGCGTTGAACCCGGGATCATTTCTCGAGTTGATAATTACAATAATTGCTACCGGCTACAGGCGAGAGCGGGCGCAAATGACGGCGTCAAAAGCGGAAACTCCGCCACTGCCACTGACATTATAATATTATTACACAAAAGCCAGAATTTCATTGGTTGGATTTCAATAGAAACGACCTTCTCTTGTCTGTTTATACGAAGCTAAGTGCGGTATTTATTCCTCCGTCGCTGTGGCGTTTTCGTTGAGCTTGACTTGTAATTTTGGTATTGTTTGGATCGAAATGTATAAGTAATTGGAAATAAATCAATAGACTCCCAGGTATTTTCTGTATGTATTGGAAAACTGTTATCAAACTCTGTCAACCATTCTTCATTTTTGTCACAGCTAAGATGTTAGTTATAGAAATTATAATCATATTGTTTGATTTTTTAAAGAGTTTTATTTAAACATTGCTGTATTTTCCGTTGTCTTCTCCATGCCTTTAGGATGTGAATAAATTTAATGCTTTTTAAGACACCTAATTTGGCCTGGATCCCTTTCAATACGACTCTCAGCTATAATTGATCGTCATATATTAATAACCATACTCCGATCTTAATGCAATGAAGATAAAGAATAATTTTCGTGAATAAATAAGACTATTATTAGGGTATCGCATTTTGGATTTTTACTTACTAACGCAAGCCCTTTTTTGACTTCAGTATTTCTTTCGGGGTATTTTATGTCTAACTTTATCTCCGGATTCATTTTTTGTGCAGCTTGACTAAAAAAACTCATTATCAAAAATTTAAAAAATTGAAACTGATTTAGAACCGTCCTTTAGATATTGGAAGACTCTCGAAAACAATCTGCGTAACGTTGGGACAGGAACAGTTCATTGAAGAAGACCTTATTTGCACTGAGCTGAGCTGACTTAATAGAAACATTCTTCAGAAGTTTAACCATTCAGTCTATCAATAACAGTATAGACCTATCATCGAAAATTTTCCCTTACAGATTAACTTTTTAAAAAGCCGCAGAAATTACTCTGGCAAAATCATGACCTGATGAGTGAAAGTTACAGAAGCAACCCTCCCCGGTGACTGTTCCGCGTTGACGATGACGGCGCTCCGGGACGGTTCACAGTTAGTCCGGGGGAGACGTTAGCCGGGAACTGCTGTGACCTGGGCGGGTCGGGGCGCGTCGTGCTGACACCGCCACGGACCCATATGGCTTAATCCGGACACCGTTAACACGGCACCGCAGCACCACAGTACCGCATTGCCGCACACTGTCATCTACCGCAGCCATCCACCATCCACCTCACATGTGCAATTATCTGGCGGTACAGGCACGGCCTACCACGGGCGTGCGTGGCACTGGTGACCTCCATACGGGGGGAAACCGACGATTGTTTTGGGAGAAAGCAATTATTACACGGGTAGCACTATGCTGTTATAATGGCCGTGTAAACGAAACATTAAGGTACCGTAATCTTTTAGGTTTAGCTAACGCCTAACGCCTGCAAAGAAACTCACGGCCTCATTCTGTCATTGGAATGCTATATAATTATGTTTAGTTCTAAAAACCAACAACTTGATTTGTTCTCAGGCCAAGAAATTAATTTGGTTACTAACAACATAAACATCATGGCCTACTGCATGACAGACCTGATAAATAAGTGGTATAGGCCATAACCAAGCAATTTCGTAATAAATAAACCTATTATTTTTTCCCGTATATAGTTTAAAATATATTCATTTAAACCTTAGGTTATAAATTCAAACTAACAATAAAAAGTTTATTTCACTTACAAGCTGCGCAAGGGAGCGGATGCTACACCCACCTGTAACAAAAATAAAGGTTATAATTGACAAATTTGACGTCATACTACCTCCAGAAAATTGCAATATTAACTCAATTATTTATACTAAAAAGGAAGTATTTAATGCATACTAGTTGTCACATTTTCAACAGACGCATTGGTCGCCAAGCTATCATCCCCGTCGGCCGGTGCCCCGGTGCCGGTGTCGGTGTCGACAGCATGTTGACCTAGGCTCGGCGCGGACGCGGCATGACTGAGCGATATATTTGTTCAACTCCGGGTCGACCCATCAATTAGACGTTGACACGTCCCAATTTGTCCCATCACTCAGGCTTTTAGGGGACAAGACGCCTCCTCCCCCGCCCCCGTCTTCCCAAGCGCCTTCAAAACTTCCATGTTACTTCGCTCTCAGTTAACTAAATCACTTTAACCAATTTGCTACCCCTTTCTCCTACTTATGTAATTTCGAGAGAGAATCTGATCAAGTATTAGTGCAGGAAATTTAGTTTACTGGAAAATATTTTACTAGTTTTAAATTTTGCTATTTTTTTATTCGTGAATAGCCATGCGTTATTTTCAATATATTTTCACGACTTCATAAAGAATTGATTGCACAATACATTACTATACGAGTCGTCGACATCGTAATGCTTTTACCGTGAACATAAATACTCGCCTTATGAAGCTGCACGGTAATTAATTGATATAATTTCTAGTTATTTACACGCCATTAAATCGATAAACAGGGAGTTGGCGCATTTTCTGGTTGTGCACGCGGGTTATGCGCGTTTTATTACTCATGTGCCAGGTTCTCCTGGTGAGAACATTACGCAAGTCTAGGATGCCGGCAGCCATCAGCTACGGCAGGGGCTCCCCTTCTATTGAGCTCCACAAAGATCCGAGGCGTTGGAGTTTAACAAGCCCCATTCGAGCGACAAACAAAGGTCGAAAGGTAGGTCGGATTAGCCCGCAGGTGGGACATAAGTCTTATTTATGGAACTGTTAGGTACACAATGTGTCTGTTGGGGCGAGGTGTCGACGGTGATATTAGTGCAGGCCCCGGCCGCTAGGAGCTCCAGGATAGGATCCTCCTGACAAATTCCAGCTTTGTCTCCGCGGCCCCCTAGGGCGCGCATAACTTACGGCGACCGCCACGCTTATAATAATAAACCGGGACTACCCACGGCCCCGCGACAACTCTCTACATTTATCTCTCCAGACGTTTTCTTCTTATTTCAATTAGTTATAAAGCGACAGCCGCGTCGCTGTTCGGTTACTCGGCCAGAAATATCGCGCCGGAACCGTGTTATTTAAATGTCTCTCGTTTGTAATTCGGCCTGGGAAGCAACAAGATGCAACGTTATTATTTATTGGTCCATCAATAACGGATGTACATGTTTCCAGGATCGGCGATCGGCACGGCTGATTCTGTTGTGTGATATAATGCGACTCTAGAGTAGGGCCTACACCTGGCTGAGAGATGGCCGCGACGGAAATGGCGACAATTTACTACTTGCTGCGGTTTTACAAGTTTTTAATGATAAAGAGGCAAATAAATAACACACACTGAATATTTTAAAATTGTAACATAAATACAGCAAACATAGTTAAATGGGGAGAAGTTATGAGGAAAAAGGGGGAATTAAAAAGAGAATTGTCCATGCCGTTGGAATGGTCTATCTATACAATCCAGGAAGTGTCACTGGCAATTTAATACGGTAAAATAATTGAAACAGACTAATAAATTCATTTTTAGATTTGAACGATCAATTAACATTGGAATAACTTTATTATAATTTACAGTAAATTATAGGTAAGTTTGATTATAAATGCTTTATCGACTAACCAAAACAACACATAGTATTTTTTTAAGATCGTATTTATAATTCTCAGCAAACTAAAGAAAGGTTCTTTTTCTTTGATTAGGCCCTACGTATAGCATACATCACACATATACAGTAACAAGAAATGACCTTGTATTAAGAAATCCAAGCACACCGGTAGATATAGTAATCCTTGACCATCAGTCCATATAAGCCAGGGCATCTGCATACAGAGCACGGTGGTTATCGCGGCCGCATCTACACCGCATTCATCTCAATAGAGGATCGCCGGAATGCAATCAGTCTTCATTGGCATTTCCACCGTATAAAGGTCGCCGTTGCACATGCACATGCACATGCACAGTGTGACCCGCATATCCCCGGTTGGAGGGAAAGCCCCGCAGTCCAGGTGCATCTGATAGCTATCTAGGCTAAGCACAATCAGCCAGCCGTGTACAATGATTTATCGACTACTGCAATGCGTGTGAGGATTAGTCGGCTTCATTAATAAGGCTGCATTATTTATTCGGCTTATCGTCAAGAGAATGTTGGCTATAAGACTGTGTGAGAATGTGTCGGCAAAAATGGAAAAATTATAAAAAATATGGTAAATTAACCACGTGTAAAATGTTATAACTTATAACATAAAAATGTGTGTCAAATTTAAAGAATATTTATAAATGTAAAGAATATTTATAACAAAATTGACTTAGTACAAGTTTGCATCCCCTAGGTAGTAATGTTGATTTTGAATTTTATGACCGTGATAGATAGATTTTTTATCAATAAAATGTGAGTAGCCTAACCTAGTGCTGTATGAGAAGGTTTGGTAACTATTGTCAGATTTAGCTTCTCTTAATTAATTAATTCCAACTTTTTTTCATAAAATCAGTAAAGTTTTTTCAAAAAAAGCATTATAAGGTTTAGATTTTCTGTAATATATTTGAGAAAGTTTTTATGGGGATGGTATTATGATGGCGGAACTTAACTTTGATTATACTGATTATCAATGGATTATTAAGTCGGATACTTTAGAGAAAGGCCCATTCACCCAACATTCAACTTTCGCAACCAGAACGCTACATTACAAACATACACCTTTCCATACTGCAAATTAATATAATAATCCTCCCGGGGGATAGTAGGTCGCCATAATCGCCACCATTGAATCCGCCAGCGTTAGGGAAACGAATGAATTCGGCAACAGAGGCAGCGGCTCTGGCGGTGCAATCTCGCAACAGTGATTGCATCAGAATCATTAACGGGTGCAACGGATCGCGAAGATAAGTGCCGGTATGGAGATGGTATCTGATCTTCATTAGGTGCGTCCCTGAGAGCTCAGCGTATTGAGACACGGATGTCATGTTAATTGTTGCTGGAACGTTAAGTTGCAACAGCCAACAGCCGCTCTCGGTGAACCCAGCGGAGTGCAAGCTGCAGCGCAGCACGTAGCGCTGTGGTTCCACTCCGGTGGAGCTATGGGTACCATCAATGTTGGCTGCGATGGACATTACCTTACCGATACCAGTATTCGTTAGTATTCGTTATGGACATTCGCACACTTCATTAGTGAGACTGGGTGATGAGAAAAAGTCCAGATAGTTTTAACCCATCGTTGTAACGTAACACTCAGTAAATATTCACAACAACGGAGAAGCATAACGTGTTTCACGAATGACCAACACTAAATGTCACTTCATTACTGTAAACCGAAACCTTCAACGAATTTAAATAAAAATAGGCCATACACACAAGCAAAATCTGCTAAGTAAGTTTTTTATAATTGATTTAAAACTACCTCCGACGCAAATCCTCCGACGCTGGAGCGCCCTCAAAAGGAAGTGGGAGTGTCCTAAGACACAGAATACGTTTTAATAATAGCTTAGACCATAGAGTTGCAAAGAGGAAGCGAATGCAGCACGTCAGATGCATCCCGGAACACTGAACAAATTAGATAACAACATAAAAACAAAAACTATAAGTAGAACATTGTCAATCAGCGAAGACATTGTTACACCATATTCGCTACGACACTACTTAGAACTTTCCCCTATCTTCTTCAGTTCTTCATTAGTTACGTCCCTGAGTGTCGAAAGCAGTGCGGCTTTGTGAGCACAGCTGGGACGAGGAAGTGGTACTAATTGTCGACCGTAAAGTTGCAACACGATACAAGACATGCGCCAGGTGCATCTTCTTGTTCAGTAGTACCAACTGTGTGGCAACATCCCTCCACTGTGACGTAACATCCCCACAGGTCGTCGTCATCGTCATCGCCGCTATCAGCTGCCATTGTGTTGACGACGCCCTCTTCGTTATCGACTTTCAGTCACTTTTGTTTTGATCAATTTCCTGTCCTTCGAAACGACAGGGCGTACATTTGAGAAGGCGTCGCGGCGGTTCGTTTTCTGTCAAGTGGGTCTAACTATGTGTAATGGGATATTTTGTTGATAAACTGTCTGCAAATTGTTGGTTCGTTATAATTTTTCAACTAAAATTACTTGTTCTGTCATCAATGCTTTACATTTCTTGCCTAGATTTGCAATTAAATTATAAATATCTAAAAAGAATTACGTTTTACCAGAGCAAAGTAAATTTTTTACGAGTTCACTCTAAATATTATTTAAAAACAAGTTATTATATATATTGCAAAACATTCTTAATTCGAGTAGTCTTGGGGAAAGGCCCGCCTCAGGGGGAGTTTACAATAATTTTAAAGAAAGGTTTGTATCGATTTCTCACTTAATTCCTAAACTTTGCTCCCAATTTACAGTCTTAAGATTTTTTTATAATGAAATACGCTTAGTAAAATTTTAGCCCGGTTTGTTAATATACCGCCTAAAATAACTATATAAAATATACTAGTGGTACAAGTTTCAAAAAAAAAAAAAAAAAAAAACTCGAAATACTTCAAACCATTTGAATTTGGAAATCATTTTTCCGTTGTTATGATTTTAAAAAGATCAAGGGATTTAATGCGGTCTTTTGTGTCCATTAATAGTTTAACAATTTAAATTCGTACACGTATTCGATAACCTACATTTTGCACGTCACAAAAATTATGTCTTCAACTAAGCCACCAAAATAATTTTGGAAGAATACAAGGGAAAAACATTTAGGCAACAAATCTCAAAACACAAAACCATTCCGACAATACGATTTTTTCGCCTAGGTGGTATGTTCCCTAGGTAAGGGTATTTTTCCCTAATTATTAATTTCACCCCCCCCCCCCCCCAACACCCATCACCTCAGGCAGTGAGGTAATCATTACCCCGTAATGACCTATGGTAATCAACTTCGCCGCCGCGCCGGTAGGCAGCGCTCGCGTCGCCTAATGCTATGTAGATTGCCGCTATCCTCTGTCCGGCCTGTTTAAATATTTAAACACCCCAATATACTTGATTAAAACTACACTTTTCTGGAGCTCATTTCTTGCCGGGCTTTTAACGCAAATTACATGCAAATATGAAAAAGGTAGAAAATTCATGGAGATTTTTTCTAAGGTTCGAGAATGCTTTTTACTTGGGCGAAGTAAGCCACATTTAACAAACGTTACTGAATACTTAAAGTCGTATATGCATTAACAAAATGGTCCTTTTTCACTAAAACAGTAACCTAGGTAATGAACTGAAATCAAGAAAAATGTTTACACTGAAAAAAAAAACTGTTTTTATAGTACAGACGCTATCTCTCTCTCTTTGCATATAGGGACCTTGGATTGACACTTTATTAGAAAGTTAATTTGTTTAGAAACACAGATTGAATCGTGAGGTCAAAAATCATAGCAAATCTTGATACCAAAAGAAATTTGGCTGAGTAAGCCGTTGATCAGCAAATCAAGATAATTTAGTCATTTTTAATTTGAAGATAGTACTGAAGAACAGTCATTGGACACCGTCGAAGAACTGGTATAAATTGTAGTTTATATAATTTATACCAGTAAAACGGACATTTCTAACTGAGGAAAATACTCAGGTGAGTTAAAAATTCTATTTCAAACATTAAAGTCAAAATTTTAATCTTCTCTTATATGGTTAGGTGCGTTAATAACGAGTTATCTGACGGAAGAGCTTAAAACTATGTATCAATTTAAAAATTGACAGAGATTCTTTACTTTATCAGAGACACTGTTCTCGCATGCAGCCTCGATTTTCTGCGCATTCCCAACAAAATCTCTCCCATCACCTGGTGTTGCAAATAACCACACTTTCACACATACTCGCATTAACAATGTAGCTACTTTACAACTGAGGTTCCGACCTACTTGGTAGCCGAAGGTGTCGCAAGCGCGTGCAATACGCTGGAAATGTGCATGTGCAATGTGCAGAGTGCAAGGCCTAGCTAGCGCGACAGGTGAGCGAAAGTAGCCGTTTGAATCACACCCCTGTCCCGCTGCATACCTGACTGCGTTAGCTGCATGCTGCAAGTATCAGGTGTGCAGATGAAGCATGCGAAAACGCTGAGCAGGTGTCCACCTTGCGAAACAGGAATTCTACTACTTTGATTAAGAAATTGTATGCTACGTGAGCTGTGGTTGGATAATAGTTGGAAGTTTTTCTAGCGCTTGTAAGTTTTATCACTTTCTTCATCATATCAGGATTTACTGAACGAATCAAGAAGAAAATAGGCCTAAACAAATTCCCAAAGGAAGAACAAATCAAATATAACTCAACTTGCAAACATGTGTGCAGGTTGTGTTCGACGAAGATTGAAAAGCGAATAGAAAACTTCATGTTTCCACTGGAAAGACATTCAAATTGTTCACGGGGTTCTCATATTTATTGAGAGTGTCTCAGGATTTGTAACGAACCCTAAACGTCAGGGTAAACGAGAAGCAAAAGCGGCAGTTAATTTAATCTCCAACTGTTGATGAAGTCACAGGCTCAAGATTATTGTTTTTTTTTTTTATCTCAATAGCAAGCACGCAGCATTTACGTAAGTTTCTGGCTGTAAGTTTCTGGCTCCTATTCGTTTGGAAAATTTCATCTGCGCCTTTCCTCCAGGACAACTGTTGTCTCTTCTTCACAAACGTCTACCCATATGACAGATCTCCCGTCGGATGACCGGCAGGTGCACGGTCGTCAGGACGCCGCGGCGACGGCGGAGGGTGACGGTAAGGCGGCATTGTATGGAAATGGCGCGGACAACTAAACAATTCCGCCGTATTAGTTGAACACAATAACATAGTTATTCAAGTTATGGCCACAATAACAGTTGCGCTCGACGTTTTTATGCGGGGAATGCCTCGGACCACAAGATACGGCGCGGGAATTGAATAGACAAACCGGGCGATTCAATAAAAGAATACATGCTACCGGATACTAGGTCGTAAACACTAGGTCTGGTCAGCGCTCCTGGCTTGTGGCTGTGGCACGACCCTACACGGCCACCGTAGCACCACAACCATAACGGTCGTCGACCGACATGTGGGTCATCATAGTGGTAGGATTCAAATTTAATAGATCAAAGATGTGACTTTTAAGGAGTAACTTACAACACACGGCAGTCGCCATAAACAAATCAAATTCGGTACTGGAAGAACAAGAACATTTCTTGTAGGAAACTAAAATGCCATTGACCGGAGGGTTTCCGTGTTCCATTAGAGATGCGATTTAAATCTTCGCGAGCATTCCGTGATTCCCACAACCGTGTTAAAAAATAAATATAGCATTTTAAATTAAAAAAGGAAATTGTGTTTAATAGATTCCACGGGTACAAGTGGCCGGTCGGCGGGGGTCTGCGTGATAGTCGGCCATTAATACTGAACACATCGACTGCTCGGTAAGCCCAACATGTTTGTCCGACGACTCAACAACTTTATAACGGGACGAGCTTATACACGCAGACACAGCAGCGATGCGCGATAGCCCCATGGGGGCACCTGGACCAGACAGACGGGAGGTGTTGAAGGATGGACGGGAGACGGGAGGTGTTGGAGGAAGGACGGGAGACAAGAGGTGTTGGAGGATGGACGGGAGACGGGAGGTGTTGGAGGAAGGACGGGAGACAAGAGGTGTTGAAGGATGGACGGGATACGGGAGGTGTTGGAGGAAGGACGGGAGACGGGAGGTGTTGGAGGACGGACGGGAGACTGGAGGTGTTGGAGGATGGACGGGAGACGGGAGGCATTGGAGGAAGGACGTGAGACGGGAGGTGTTGGAGGATGGACGGGAGGCGGGAGTCGACGGCGAACCGGGAGGCGGAGGAGGCGAGGACTGGGGGACGAAATGAGAACAAAGAATAAGAACGTTGCTGTAGTAACCATGGTGTTTGAAACACGCACGGGCATGTACTTGGATTCGCTGGAAAATTTGAGGGGTGGACTTATAGCTGTAAGGCAGAACATAATGCCCAAAACGAATTAGCCTAAGAACCGACATGTGGCCTCATTAGGTTCTTCCCAAAACAGTACTTAGTACAAATTATGAAGGAGTTGTAGCCAAAGTAGACAGTAACGTGCGTATTTCTCTAACCCATCGTCGTTATCTAGATCTAAAATATTTTTGTACTACAAAAGCAATAAGAAAAGTGAACTTTCTGTACTTATAGTATACTGTATTATAAAAGAACATGTTAACTCCAAGAGATACACATTTAAATAGAAGAAATCTAAAAGCTTCCTGCAATGCGGTTTCGTTAGAAGACGAGATCCAGCAAGGTATTAAAAAATGCCAAAATTTACTTTGGTGAAGAATAAAGGGAAAACTCCTCTGTGTCACTTTTATCGGAATATTTTTATTTGAAGTTAACTTAAACTGTTAATTTACTAAATTGAATGATGATTCCAAATATCCTGAATTGTAAATGATGGTCATAATAATGGCTTCAGTTAAACATTGCAAATATTCTAGTTCGATATCACAGTTTGTTTTACATACAACTAAGGGGATGAACACACACAACGCGGCGCGGCGCGGCACGGCGCGGCGCGTCATGACGCGTGAAAAACAAATTCATAGTTTGTTATGGAGTTCAACACACAGAGAGCGGCGCGGCGCGGCGCGGCGCGGCACGGCGCGGCGCGTCTTCACTTGGACCAGTTGAGTTTGATTTTTTGGAGCGTCAACACGCGTTTTCGCGCGTCTTCCCTGCAAATATGATGGATGGTGAGTGTTTAACGAAGTGTTTTGTAGGCCTGCACTGTGGCAAGCGAAGCATAAACATTACAAGAACAGGGGAATTGTGGACACGCTGTGGAATAGGTGACAATGGTAGAATATATTGCTTAAATCTATACCGTACTTATTTAATACACTGAGGTTTATTTTGTAATTGCAACTTCTTTACAGTTTTCACTGACTTTAAAGTTTCTAGTGTCGTTGGACAGACTTGGTGTGCATGTGTAGTTGTTTGGTAGTCCGGATTCGTGATTGTTTAACGACGATCGCAGTATTTGACAGTATAAAACCTACACTTATTTAATACACTAAGGGTTTTTGTGTGGACAACTCCTCCTACAATTTACAACCAAAATTAAAGTTTTTGGTGACGTTGGATACGGTTTGATCTGTATTTGTTTCCGCCAAAAACGAACGTGTGATACTTTAAATAAGTGTTTTCCAAACGCAGCAAACATTGAACCAATTTGCTCAACGCCATATCGGACACTGATTACTGAAGTGAAAAGAGTAAAGACGCTCCGCGCCGCGCCGCGTTCTGTGTGTTCAAGTCGACGCTTGATGACGCGCCGCGCCGCACCGCGCCGCCCCGCGCCGCGCCGCGCCGCGTTCTGTGTGTTCATACCCTTACTCACATACACATTGAGATTCATACAAATGCCACACCTTCCTCATTATCGTGGTTAATTATCAACGATAAATAAAGTTAGAGCCAATTAATACGTTACGTTACTTTCACAATTATCCAAGCAGTAAAACCGTTACGTTTTACAGCAACGGTTCGAGTCTTTTGTGTGTTCATAAACCATACCATAAATACGTAATTACAAAACTTCATTGGTTTTCTTTTAAAACTTATAAATGTTCTGTGCCTTAATTAATTGTAGTGCGCGTAAAAATGCAGCTTACTTGACTAATGAGAATATAGACACTCTAGCAAAAAATGTATATGACATAAAAGAATTTTTAATCTCGATTTAACAGATCATTCACAAAGCAAATCAAGGGAATCTTAAACAGATTCGTTCCTAGGTTATATGATCTCACGTACGGATTGTTTCATTCTGTGAATGACTAAAAGATCACTCATTTCTTAAAGTAAGAAAACTACAATCGCATATTACAAAGGGATAAATTCCCCAAGTCCGAACTTTTAAGAAAGTAAACATGAAAACTTAAGAATAGCCTAACTAGCCAATAGCTGAAGTATTGGGCCTCCTGCTCCATACTGACTGTATTTTTATAATTCCCAACCGCTTTCTCAATGAGGTTGGGAAATTCAAGCTCTGATGTGGTAAAACAATTAAATAAATTAACTGTTTCTATAGATATGTAGTAACAGTGTTAATTAGAATCTTGAATTTATCTTTAAATTTTGTGGACGAATTCTTGAAGTGGTTCGAAGATGTGAGATGCAAACTCTGGATAAATTTTAAAAATACTACTAGTAACATAAAATAAATCTTTAGATGACTAGACTTTTTGTACACTCATACATAAGCAAAGTACAAAGTACCTTGTAATACAGTATTTTAAATACTTTAGATACTTTATTTGAAACACCGACGCACTCTGTGGTGCGTATTTTAAGGTGAGTATGACTGAAGGGGTGAGTGTAATGATAATTCTTTAAAACAAAACTTAAGGTCCCCGTCCGCCACTTACCCCTTCTCCAATACTACGACGGGTTGCAAGGGTTGCACCCGCTTTCGCCAAGGGTTGCGATGCAACGTTGCAACATTGGTATCGTTCTCTCCTTCACCTTTCCCGGCGCGCTAACCTTTCCACTGACACCTAATGATGTATTTACCACAATAATTGCGATACATAATTTAATGCAACGTTATTAATATTGCTCAGCCTCGCGGCTCGGGACTGCATGGTGCGATTAATTCCGCTGGCTCATTACAAATCGTGATCCTCGCGCCGCCGCCCGGCCGCTCGTCCCCGCGTCTTCCAGGATCATCCTGGGGGTTCTCCGGTGCAACTCCAATGTTTACTCAATTCCAATGTTTAATCTAATTCTATGAAAAAAATTCCTTATTTCTAAGTACCAAGGAGTTGGAATCCTAGGAAAGAGTTTGTGACCTCTCTTTACGGTTGGTATTGCCAAGAGCAGTGATATCTTCCTCGAATCCAACTTCCATAAAATAGTTGCAAGAAAGTTGAAGTATAGATGAAATACAAGAAAAAAATCTTACTCGCATCTTACTATAACCTTCCCAGAGAATTTACATAAAACAATGGACTTATTTACCAAAGTAAACATTTTCCAACTAAATTTTCTTTCTTAACCCATGCAGAAGTTAGAAAAGCGAGCACATGTTCTCATATTGAAAAACAACTCAAATGTTTCTTGTCTGTTAAAATTTTAGCAATGTCATTGCTGTCCTGTCCAGTCGCATTGTTTCCATTTCAGTACTTCTCGATCATTAATCAGCGTTTAAGCCGGTTAGTTTCACGATCCGAGTCGGCGGCGTCATTGTCCTCCGTGGCTTGTCCAGATGGCACCGCACGGATCTTGAACTCCACTCGCAGGAAATCCACACTCCTAATGTTGCAAAAGAATCACCCATGACAAATGCGCCCTCCTTAATATAATCGGAGGCATGGCCTGACAATAAATGACTCCAGGAAAGAAAACAAGGGACATTTTCAAATTCATTGGCTCGTGAGCATGACAAACACGCGGAGACATGTGTACGGTCCGAGCAGCAATTACGGCATTCCCGCTGGATCAGGAATGATAACAACCCGCAGCACATTTGCAAATGGACGCCGCCGATTGTGGGATAAACGTCCGTTCCGGATATGTAAACATGACAACTACTCCGCGCCGGCATTTCCGATTAACAATCTTTCCGTTAAATTCCGCCGCTAATGTGCTCATTGCTGTATGGCTTTGTTCCTTTTTCTGCAATTTTTAAATCTGTTGTGGATCTGTTGTCTGTTGGTGGAAATTCTTAATTTAACCATCGGAGGTTTGACATATTCAAGGCGAAACGTCTACTATGGTGATCAAATGTATACAGTATTTATCAACGTCAACAAGAAACCGACCGTGTTTTTGGGCCATGTACACTTGTAAATTGTTAAAACCGCTTGGGTTTAATGAAAAATACTTTGTTACAATAAGAAAAGCTTAATATTTGTTAAAAAATAACCTAAAATTTTTTGGTATGAAGGGTTAAAAGTTTTTCATATAAATTAAACTCTAATTTGCAAACCTAGTTGGGCACATTCTTATAATTGCATTGGCATCCATATCAAAATTGTCCACCAACAACAAGTTTCTGCATCTTACTAATGGCATAGCACAAAGAAGCATTAGACATTACTAAACCGAAGCAGCCAAATGTTGAAATGCATAATTAGAAACCACATTAACTCGGTTGGTCACGACTGAACCCACAGGACTTAGCGTTAAATCCTTTCAAAAGCTCATCCTGCGGCAAAAAACAACGAGCCAGCGATCTTTTGTGTAGAGAAGGCAGGCGCAGTTCAGGGTCAGGACTGGTTTGGCTGCTCCAAATAGAGCGGCGGCGCGGCGGCGGCGGAGATGGATTCATCAGAAGTGAAAACTGTGATGGAGTCATATCGATTACGGATTCCGGAGTGACAGTGACAAGGTAACCCAACACACGGCGGCCAGGACGAGCCGTTCCCAGCCTCGGACTGCGTCCGCCCCGGCGACCGTGGAGACACGGTCATGGTTTCGGTCGGACGCGTGACCCAAGGGAAGGGAGGTCATGATGGATATGGACACAGCATAGAAGGTGCAGTGGCACAGCATAGAAGGTGCAAGGGCACAGCATAGAAGGTGCAGGGGGATGGGAAAGATCTGGTGGGTGGCTCACCAACGTAAGCCATGGTGTCAAAATAAATAGGCCTATTACAAAAGTGTCCATTCTAGTGATTTAAATAAACTATAGTACTTTGGCAGACGTTTTAGAGAACTTTATAGACAGGCCTATAAGATAATTTATATACATGGAAATGGCGATATTCCCAAAATTATAAAATTTACCAAAAGGCGAAAGGTCCGGAGAGTTGTCGAAAATACGCATTTTAGGTACGTCATTATTAAAGGTTTGATAAAAAATAGAGTATGTAAAAATGATTAGGTTTCCTAACACTGGACTTACGGTTTAGAACAAAATGTAGACAAACAGAAAATTTAGGTACTGTATGAATGACGCACATATTTTAGCTATTCTTTCCCGTTGTTGAGTTTGGGGCACCCGCAGACATCGCCATAGAATCGATTGGCGATTAAATAAGGAAGAGAGCATTTAGCATTCAGTTTGTCCCGTTTAGTGTCCGAGTCCCCGTTTTGACAAAGGAGTCCGCGACAGCTGGGGACTGTCCACACTGTGGGTCACTTGGCAACTGTTGTGTCCGTGGGGCAGATGCAGCGAGGCTTGCGTCTACCCCGCGTCACGGTTAATTTGGCGAATTTTATTATTGCACAGATTAGTCCCCTACAAATTTACATATAATGAATAGAATAGAATAAAATAAATATAATAAAACTACCATTGATGAAGGGTTTTATGAAAACAAGATGAACCTTGAAACTCTGAGCAAAAATTGCACAAATCTGGTATTTTATACCTACATGATGCACAATTGCAATTTTTCAGGAATAAAAAGTAAAAATAGTAGTTCTTCTTCTATAATAGTCTAGCACTTGAGCTATGGTTTAGTTTGGAATATGAGACACCACCAGAAAAACTCGACGGCAAAAAGCCGAACCGCCAGCAAGACCGGGAGTACAGTGGAAAATATATGCGAGGCAAGTAAATAAGCAGGGCTTGACAAATAGAATATGAAATAGTTTGCGAATAAGGTAGGCGCATTCCCCATATATCCATGCCAAATTAGCAAGTACTTGTATATTTATAAGCGGTTAGAAAAGACAAATTGTTGGCTGTCAAATAGCGAGACTACCGAGCACACGTAGCGAGCGCACGTTCTGTGGATGGAGACGTACAGGCCACAAGCCACAAGCTACTGGCGACTGTAGACTGCTGCCAACTGCCATCCGCCGCTGGCGATCTCTGTATCTAAAACGTCTACCTTGGGATAATACAAATAACTGCAGGGAGCCATTCTCACAAATTTATGTTTTAAGCAATAAGCCGCTTAAGAAAAGTACAGTAATTTTAGACATAACATTTGATGCAAAACATTCCGTAAAGCAATCTTTATGTTGTCAGTATGCAGGTACAATCAATTAATTGAGAACTGTTAATTTTAAGAAAAATGATAAAATATACATTTTAATTAGCCCTGAATTTTCAAAAGCTTTGTTAGATTCATGTTAAATTAGATTTAAAACTTTAAATAATCCATAGTTATATTTTGTCTTTAAACCGCAAAATAAAATATTTTGCATGAAATTAGATAACAATTGACATTGTTGAATTATTTATCCTCGGAGGAACCGTAAATATAGCTCAATAAAACTCACTTTCAGAAATGAATTTAAAATGTGAGAGAATTTTTTACAGCAATAGGCCTAGTAAAATTACTTACTAAACGTCTTGTAGCGTAAACATTACTACATTGCCACAAATTAAATCACTTCTCCAATATAAGCTTATCTTAAAATTTAACTGAAACAAAGTTATCGTTATTTAATTATTTAAAGTTATTTAAAGTTATTTAAATATTTAAATAACTTTAAATATTTAAACTATTTAATTTAAAAATATTTAAATATTTAAATATTTAAATAACTTATAGATTATTTAAAGTTATCGTTATTTAAAGTTATTTAACCTCAACCCACAAGGTGCGAAGAGACAAACAAACCGGAGTGACAAACCGCGGGTCTCACGAAACAGTGTCCGCCGCCGCGCTGCAGGTCCGTCATCCATCATAGAGATAACCTTTGACACGGCTGCTCAAACAACGGCGTTTATGTAAATGTCCGCCAGAGAGCTCTTAATTAGCGGCGCAGACGAACGGCTCTCATTACCGGCGGCACGTACTTTATAGATATTGGCCGGTACAAGTAGAGCAATTATCGCGGTTCATCTCCGGTCCGTGTACCGGTACCGGGCGGCGACGGTGCTGCGCTGCTGCGGGGCGAGGGGTCAATCGGGAGTGATAGGACTGGATTTTTGTACTTTTGGCGCGGCAAACACGAACCAGGCAAAATTTCTGTATCCAATGTATCGGGTGAGAAGTCTATTCACGTAGTTTACCTCCGTAGTCAATGCTAAAACTATATTTCTGGTTTCGGAAAATGGACTTTTAACGTAAGCAACAGAAAATTTAGTCCTTACTTTCACCTTGAGCAATGTGAGAATGAGTAATTTACCTGGAAAGAAACGTCAGAAGACGATAACTCGTATTTTGCTGATTACTGAATGTCTAGTGATAAATATTTGCACTGCCAGGTATACTGAGTATGCACTTGAGTACTAGGAAACTGACTCATGCACACCACATCTTCCTACAGGAAAGGAACAAAGGCAAGATGCAACAAATAAAACTGAACGACATTTAGGATAGCCTATTGTGAAAATCCGTTAACAAGTGGAATTAATAAACCGGTGTAAGAATCATTGTTTTATTCAAGAAAAATGTTTTCTAATTTATTGAGTATAACCATGCAATTACAATAATCAAAGAGACTTTGGACCAAGAGATCTATGTAGTGTAATAATTGTGTAGTAAGTAATTAATTCGGGCGATACAATTATTTTACTTTTATCACGTGTTTAGTTAAGGAGGTTCGAATTCTTTAACACCCCCCCCCCCCCTCCCACTTCAGAAAGAAACCTATAGAACATTCCAATTTAACTTCTGATCCGAGTCTCTTCGCAACTGAGCCCAACGATCCTCCCGGGCCAATCAGCACGCGGCCAGGTGGTAGTTTGCCGGGTTGGCAAGTGGGTTGGCCGGTGCACGGTGCACGGTGTGCTGTGCACGGAGCAGGCATGTCGGCTATGCACTCCGGGTCAATGGGTCCGCTGTCTGTGTACCCGTACGGTATCCCGCCATCCTGCACGGTATAACGGACCGGCGACCTTCAATTCCACGGTAGACGGTGATCCCGCTCATCACAAGTGATATGGCTAATAGTTTCCGCCAATCGCCGCTCTCCCTTCCTCCCGGCTCGTGCTGAAGCTGCCGCTGCCGGACCGACGATTACCCGGGACTCAAGAGATGGAGCCATTCGCGGGTCACCACTGGCGAACCGGTCACGTGAGGATATAAGGGGTGTTCACAACAATTCATGTAGAGGGATGCTGCCGTAGTAATTCAAAAAGCATTTTAGGGCCCGGCACGATTTCCATACTTTCTTTGGAATTGTTCAATGAGTCAAGAGCAAGAGGGTATTATAAGTAAATAGTGTACTTGTTGCTCGATATTGGACAATTTAAAATAGTTTGGGTAATGTTTACAGTTTGCGCTTTTTAATGCAGTTTGTTCACCAGTGGCATCCTCCAAGGTTTAAAACGTAACCTCCTTTATGAATAGACACATGTCATGCTCTCACTGGTGTGTACTGTGTTTCCTCGTTACAGCTGTTAAACTCCAATATCTTTAGAATTTCTTTACCAATGTTAATCAAATGGGGACATATAAAACTGTAAGGGCTTCTAGGGCCCTTCCGTTCTCATATATATTGACCACTTCACTTTAAAAACAACTTTACGCTGAGCTCAATCCAATGATACCAAAATCATTAAAATCGGTTGAAAACTGTAGAAGTTGTTCCTTGTACAAAAAAAAAAAAAAAAAAAAAAAAAAAAAAAAAAAAAACGCGTCGCATATTAAATATGTATAGATTAAGCTTTTTCATCATACCATTGCGATAAACGTTGTTTTCGGAACGGTCAGCTGTGATCGAAACTAGTTGATTCCCGGTGGGTTGGATAAATGTGTTGGTAAACAAAGTTTTCGGGACTAGACCGCGAAACAGGTGTTTTCGGGACACTAAACACGTTAATTTATTTTTATTTTTAATAACAGCTGTAAATAGTTCAAATACTAGATAAACAACTAACAACGTAAGAGGGGGTATATAGGTTAAAATTTATTAATTTTTTTATCCAAACTGTAAATTTATTAAAGGTGGTATGAAGAAATGTACTGATCGTAACTCGTCCGAAAGTGGTATATCGGTGCTCGATCGAATTCGAAACTCGATCTTGCACCGATAACAACCACTTTACGGACTAGTGACGAAATAAACTATTTTCAATCTGTTTCATCCAAGTAGAACAGTAGCCCATGTTTTTCAAAAGCGAGAGACAAGAATTCTAGAAAGCAGGCCTACATAAAGGATGATTTTAATTTTTTGTAAAAAATGCATTTTTGCGAAGAGATTGCCTTTGATTTAAAATCAGGCCAATAATAGCCTACAAAAGAAAATTTCATTTACAGCTAATATGATGTAAACATAGTTCCATAGTTTTTTAGTAGCCTATTCTCTGATTTACAAATGCTACATTTCCCTTTAAAAATTGCTCCAAGGGATTAGATTTCGTCTTAGGAAAACGAATTATCAGGCGAAATCCCAGACCTGTGCCTCTGGGGAGTTCTCTGCCCAAGAAACCAACTTCTCGGATGAATATTTAATGTATATCATGACTATTTAACTTATCACACTATATGTGAGAGATTATATATCTTGAGAATACAGTACCGTATATTGAATAAGTAAATGATTAATTGTATGATGCTTGTACACTAATCAATTACCAAATGTAGCGATGTAGCCTAAGTTTTCAAGTTCCTTAAGAGTTACGAGTCAAGCCTATCATATTATAATGGCCAACGTTTAATTTAATAATTAACCATATTGTGTGAAAGAGGTGACTATAAAAAATATTCAATGAAGAATTCAGTTGTTACATTAAAGACTAAAGGGTCGGAGAAACCTTTAGACAAAAAACTAGGTAGGCCTACTACCGGTTATTTTCAGTTTATCTCTTGTGAGTCAATCTTCTGTTACCCTCCCAGAACTCAATTTGCCGTCTCATTTGATCCCTTCCAACCTCTGCTAATGGCACATGGATTAGGCTGGTCCAAGGTAAAAGCGCGCTGATAACAAGATAACCCCTCTTTGAACCCGGGTCTCCCGAAATGCGGGCGCGGGCCCAGGAATAGTTTGGAGCTGGGCGATTGTTTTTTGGAGGTCGAGATCCCATCAAAGCGGGGAGATAAGGAGCACGCTGGGTGGCAGCGTCACTTTAGTGGCTGCTCCAGGAGCTGTTAATTATGGGACAACATTGCTGATTGGTCCACATAGCGTTTATAGAGTCACAAAAAACTCCGGTTTCGGATGCCTATTGAATCAACGTCGTTCGTCTTCCTAAAAAAGATCACTCAACCACTGATTCCCAGCGAGACAGACGCCTTCCATCACAGATAGGCCTACATTACGACTTTTTTATGCACTAGGTAATAAAACTGGAAAACTAGTATCTAATCGATTTTCCCAAGCAAAAAATCCATTTCACATAGCCGATTTCCGCTTGTTCAACCCGCTTTTTGCAGGATTTCGCAATTATCCGGGATCCGCCGCATCTGGCGCGCCCGAGGCGGCGATGTCGATGGCGAGCCACCGATGTTTTGCTACACGCGTGTTGCGCGTGCAGGTGTACACATTCCCAGTGCAGTAGCATCGCGCCCGGGGCGCTCCTGGTTTTCAAATTGCGTGTCCGGCGCACATCGCCCCCGGCCCCCAGACCCAAGCCTGCGCTTCTCGCCCCCGGCCGCCGCATCCGATCCGATATTTATCCACAGCTCCGATTCCCACTTCATTTGAAAGGGGCGCGAATTAAATCTAATTGCCGGCTTCGGATAAAAATCTGAAGTATAATTGGGGTAGACCATATTTGGCCGCGGGCGCTTTATTGTATCTGCCCTAATGACATAATGAGTTGTAATGACCGCGGCTCCCACACGCGCGGCGGCGGCGGCGGGGCGCGCAGACGGTTCTCGGAAATCGAGAAACATTTTGTAGGCAACAGTCTGCCATTAGGACGGGTATTTCACCGGATGGCAGGGTCGGCCGCGGTAATCACTGCTATTGCCACGGAGGGATGTGTTTATATAAATAAAAATTTATTAAAACGTTTAGGCCCATCGAGATACTGCGACTTCTATATTATTAACCTTTTATAGAGGATCGACAGGAATTTCGAGGCAATGGGATGTAACATGATAATTATAATAGGTTCTAAACCTCGATGATGTTATTTTGGCACAAAATTGATGCGATAAAATGTTTAGTACAACTGTACAAGTGATAGAAGGCCTACAAAGGACGCATTTACTCGTACATAGTGGTGTTCATATTAAATAAATACATAAATAGGTTACATAGGTAAATGCCATTTCTCAATGTAGAGAAGGTATAAACCGAGAAGTCCCTCCACGAGAAAAATGGGACCTCTGCTGCATCAATGGATCTAACACAATCATAGGAACGTTTCAATACTTGTTTTTAACTTTGACAATTAGCAAAGACCTCACAAAAATGGCTCCAACTAACGTTAGTGTAAGTTATTTTTCGAAATGAAATTTGTTTCCAACGAATTGGTTAAGTTAGTACTGAAGTTACAATATCCTAGGCTGGGAAAGGGCGTCATTTACAGAACAGGCAGTGAAGATAATACAAGTAAACAAGAGAGAGATAGAGAGAGAGAGAGAGAGGATGGGGTTGAATCAATTGCAGGAATGTAAACAGACGAGACGGGCCCCCCGGCGCTCTTTATGGGCCCTCACTCCCGACACGGACAACACAAATAAATTAATAAATTACTAAAATAAAAAACCTACATCCGGCAGACCTCTGATGCTGAGGGTTTAATGTCTCTGTTTCCACTATTTTAGGAGACAAGTTTTTCTAGTTGGCGAATTTAATTTGATTTAGACTAACGTAAACCCACAGATTCGCATTTAATTAAAAGTCTTGAAGAAGTAATAATTCAACTTAAGAAAATGTTTTGTATGATTTAACATTAACTCATGTAGGACTATTCAATTAAAAAATTTAACTACATTACAGGCTTCAGTGCAAAATGTAGGCCTAGTAATAAAATCAAATTATTTTCAATATTTAACTTCAACCGACCCTTTGCGGTCATGGGTACATTATAAATTTTAAAAACAGAAACAGCTGCCACATGGGTGTTATAAAAATAACTGAAAAAATTATATTAATCAGCTTGACATTGGAGGACAACATGACAGCGGCCCTGAATCGGTAAGAAATTCACCAAATTTGCAGTTTGATTGTTATTTCTAAGTTGTTCGTTTACGTTACTCCTATGGTGTTTACCCGAAGACACTGCTCATTCAGTTTACCTCAGCAATGTGATGAGTGTTCGGCGTTGTGGTGTTAGTGTTAGTTGCGGCGTTGGGCTCGAGGTGGCGCGGCGAGGCGTGTGGGCGAGCCACGATCGCGCGCAATTTGTTGGCATTGTTTACCGGACCCTGATTAACGCCCAATCAATCGAGGCACGGTACATTGTCCCGCGCCTACTCTCCAATTAGCTGGGACCCCGTGGCACCGTGGCCGACGCGCCGCCGCCGTGGGGCAGAGACGGGGATGATGGGGCAAAGGGGAAATGGTAAAGGGGTGAGGGGTAAGGGCAATACGGGAAATGGTTAAGGGGTAGAGAGTAATGGCAATGAGTAAGCTCGCGATGGAGATTAGAGTGGTAGCGGTGGTAAGTGGTAGCAGTGGTAGGTGGTAGTAGAGTGGTGGAAGTGGTAAAGGATTAGAGGAAATGGTAGGCTAATGGCATAACAGAAACGGCAAAAAAGGGAAATGATACAGGAGTAAAGGAATAGCTGAGAAGTTTGATGAAATGGTAAAGAGACAGGGATGATACCAGCAACGGAATAGTAATTCATTGTTCACCACTTGTGTAGTAGAAAAAGGAAAGCAAAATAATGTCAGAAGAAGTAGAGAGGGTAAAGGTCGAGATGTAAAAAGAACTTGGTGATGCCGGTGCCTGCATTATAGTGGTAAGTCGTGCAAAGGCTGAAGTAGTTATGGACAAAAAAGAGTAAACATCAAGATGATGGAGTATATGATGTGATGAAGTTAGGTTGATGATTGGGAATGTAGATTATTTTAGTTTGTGACATTGGCACACTTGAGATTACAAAGATGTTAGTGATAACTTGATTGCGTTTTGAGAACTATTAAACTTTGCTACGACATCGTAACAGTTATTTCGGTAAAGTCCGACGCACTACAAAACTAATTAAGCTTTTAAATGGGCCATATACAGTCTGTAGTAGTAAAAGCAATAAAATATTAATAAACTAGTTTTACATAGACTGTGCAACAACAGGGATATTCGTACTGCTTGAAAAGATTAAATTTAGCGACTTTGCTTACTGAAAACCCGTAAAGCTAAGCTAGTATTTGAAGCAATAAATGTCTGAATGTTCAAGGACACGCAGGACCGGTGGGCTAGCAGCAGCAGCAGCAGCAGCAGTAGGCCTATCAGTAGTGGCAGCTACAGAGGCGTGTATAGTTGGAGTCGTAATGTCTGTCCCACCGGGCGGTTTTATGTCTCCAGATACGCGTTATCACCTTTATGTGCATAATCATTGTTGCTGTATCCGGAGAATACCTCGTTACTGTCTCTGGGATATCGCTTGTTACTTTAAAGTTTTAATGCGGTATTCAAAGTTTGGCAAATGTAGAAATTGGTAATTTTTAACTATCAACATTATTTGTATGGTCCACTCGAAATATTTTGCACAGTATGTAAATTAATTATCATATTATCTTATACTATAAAACAAGTATAGCCTATCTACTGTTTGTACGGGCGAAATTGTTTTCCATATAAGGGTTTTTTATTAATTTTTCTGTTGAATATGTAGGTTTGACTTTGGCCATCAGGAATAGATTGGAATTGGTCCTATGGCTGGGACATATCCGGATTTCATCTTAGAACCCTTCAAATTTCCCATGTTATCCGGGTTGAGATTTTTTATAACTGCTATAAATTAAACAGAAAATCAGCTGATAATTGAAGATATAAGCCAGTGTGTCTTTAATGGCCTTAGGTGTGTTCCATCTTTAACCTGTAGTTCCAAAAATGTATACCAAAATCAGGACTGCGGAGAACATATAAACAAAAGTCTATTACATTCTATCAGTTTTCCCCAGTCCTGTACCAAAATGCAGCACTTGGCCTGGCGAAATACCTTCGCCGCTACAAGCATACAGCGCTATACGACCTACGCCATAGCGTGAGTGCATGGTAGTACGAATAGAGCCTGTTCTTTATTAACTTTCCGGAAGAGGTCTTAATGTGTTCGTATGTTTTTTTTTTTTTTTTTTTTTTTTTTAAATATATATATAAGTTAAGAATTTTATCCTTTAAAAACCACAGAAATGAGTGCAGCAAATAACATGTAAATAGGAAGAGAGTGGCTGGATGATGGACTGTCATAAGTCCGAAACCGGTACACTGTGTAGCGCAATTAGTGTTACGAAGAGGCGAAACCCCAGTTTTGGGTAAGTTATAAAATATTATGTAATCGTTTTTTATAATGCTGTATCAACAATACGACAGACATCCTGAATGAAAATTTTTATGATCCGTTACTGTGTTTCCCAACCGAGCAACGAATTTTCACTTATAACCTCACATCCCTTTTTTCGTCGTTGCTGCACTTGAAACAACCAGCCGTCCGAATTAAAATTATAAACGAAGTCATCAAGTCATCGTATAGCCAACCATCAGCCAGTGCCAGCAAGCTTTAAGGTTACAAAACCTACTTCACCTAATTGGCAAGCCCATAAAAATAATTTACTGTATTCCAGGTAAACACTAGAGCCACTTTAGCTTTGTAATAACTGTGTTCATTCCAGCCAAGACAAGTAGTTTGCGGGCTGGCTTACACACCACGTAGCCGCGTGTTACCCAACTGTGCTCCAATTATCTCCACCGATCGAATTAATCACTTTTTGGGTCGAGGTGATAAAATGAGACTCTCCAAGGCGCGCCCTCGATGTCTCCGGCCAAATTTGAGTCGGCGACTGGCGTGGGACCCGCACTTTACACCGAGCGAGATGGAAGATCTGGCGATCTCCTACGGCGTAATTTGTGTGTTTAATGGAGTCCTAAATCCCCATTTATTTGAGCAGTAATCAGTTTAACCCACACGGCCAGAACCTGCTGGGAAAAACTGGACCTGGCGGAATACTGGCAGGGCTTGCTTCGTCATGTTCCGATTTTTTCTGCAATAAACAACTCCCGGACTCGCTTCACGAGGAAAGAGTAAAAAATGGAATGTCCAGTATAGGCGTTTATTAAGCTCAAATGGTAAACCATATTCAATGGTAGGCCTACACAAAACTAGGAATTAGGTCCCAAGACTTTTACTAGAGGGAGTGGTGCAAATGTGGAAACGATGTTTTATTTTTTATCGTATCTATTTTACCTCCCATCGCAATTCCTCCAAATCCTGGAAACAATTTCACAGATATGTTAGCAACAATAATACCTTTTAGTTTTTGAAAAAAAGTTACGTTTATATATTAATAAAAATTGTATAGTCAAAGTTTGCATTTTGGACCGACTTACAAAAAGTGCTGGTAATGTGGAAACATGGGTTTTCTGGTTCATAACGGTACAAAACACAAATATGAAATCATTATTTATATTTATATATATATATATTTATATAGCAGGTATATATATATTTATATTTATATAGCAGGTCTGTGGAACATGGTATTGATTCATAGCCTTTCGTAGTCCCATCTTCTTTTCTCGAACAGCAACAATAGCTTGTATCATGGATTTATCATCCCAATTTTTCAATTTGCCCTTGGGCTTGAGACCAATCGTCTTCCTCGGCATCTGAAACACGAGCAATGGAATGTAGTACACACAACAAAAGGCGAGGGTAATGTAGAAACGTTTCCACATTGCCACCAATGTTGTGCTTCCACATTACCAGCATCGCCATATTGGACTACAAAGTTGAATGGACGCTACATTTTCAAACTAAGAATTGCCTTAATTGCACAGTATTGTAGCTTATTTATTGCTTAACGGTAACTGAATAAGTACTAAGAGATAACAAGATAGACTACACGATAAAAGAAATTTTAAAACTTACCTTAAAACTTTTGAAAAACTGGAAAATCTTTTAACAACGTGTTCACTGACTAACAACCACTCAATGACTTCCAGCGCTCCTACAGGCGTTTCAATAAATTAGAACAAGAAGTTTATGCGATTGCCGCTATGCTGCAGCACCTCTGAAGCCGTAAAATACATGTTTCCACATTACCAACACGCTTCCACATTTGCACCACTCCCTCTATCAATTTGAAGTGGATGCCTTAGTAGATAATTTAATTTTTTAAGATAATATAGTACGTGACATAGTGGAAGTATCTTCCACCATGGTACCTGATAGAACAAGCATACTACTAAGAAAGTTTTCATACACTATCAACTTTTATACACTTGCGTGGAAAACAAAAAGTACAACTGAACGTGTAATATTTCTAAAAGATTTTAATCCGTCTAAAACAAAACTAAAGTTGAATTCATCTAAATTCAAGTAAATGGGTCTTAAAATGAATATATCGCACTCAAATGTAATTATTACTAACTTTTTTTGGATTGTCAAAATTACACACAGTTTTTTAAAGAAATTTGAAAGAAAGCATAGTATTAACAGCAGCCTAAACACAAGCGGAGAGTGGGTTTTCTCGGACTCCGAGTGTTACATTCCCTTGGAGAATTAGCCTCTCCGAGAGATTAGATTTAATCCCAGGAAGGCGACCGTCAGGGGAGCCACTTCCCGACTTGCCGGCCCGGGCCCCAGGGAACTACCACCGTACCACTGTCTGGCCTGGAAACTCGCTCCATGCCCAGCGGCGCCGGCGGCGGTCCATAACAACTGTGTGCTTTGTGTTGTTCCCCCTGCACTAAATGAAAATTGTATGTGTTATATTTGAATCCTTTTAAAATTACATTAGGCTACATAAATATTCGGTCTCAGAGATTGTTTCATTATCTGATAAAGAACAATTTCTCAACCAAAACACTATTAAAAATATTCTTTGTATTTCAATTCAACCGAAAATCAGAAATTGCACATAACGAACGTGTAAATTATGTAAATCGTAAAAACAATATGGAAAAAGTGGCAAAAGAATCAGGCCTAATCAAGTTGTTAGATTATATTTTAAAACCGCAAACTCCTGTTGTGTTAGAAACAAATCCAAAACTCAAAAGACGACAGCGAGCCTACATTTGAAAACGATTTTTGAAATCCAAGCACAATCTAAGTACTATTCCATTAGGTTAATAAAGGACTGCCCTTTCAAGGCCATTATTTCCTGCTGATTCAACCCCGGTGAAGTTTCAGCCTTTCATTCTATGCTGAGTTGATTATTAGCTTTTTATCTCATTGAGCCAGCCACCCCCTCACTATTGTGGGTTGGCAGTTGGTCCCCCACCCCCCAAAACCCCCCATATGGCGCGACGCACCGTCGATGTTTGATTACAGGTTTTATGAGGCAGAACGATTGTCGAAACTGGGAAACTATAGCGAAGTGCCCCCTCCCCCTCCAGTTAGAGACTATTGTAACCTCCGACGGGCGTCTGCCAAACACCCGCCAACGCCAACCCCCGGGCGCCGGGCCGTCTGGCGGCCGAGACACGACACGGGCGTGCGAAATAATACATGGCGCTGATCTGCTCAAGGCCGACATGAGTTAAAGCCACCACAAAAAGGAATGTCGTTATTTGGAGTTTCAACATTTACAAAATAAAGGTTTGGTTATTTAAACAAACTTTTTAAAACCCTAAACAGATTAAAAAAAACTGTAGTACAAAATTAATTTTAAACAAAAATAACAGAATATTTTGTTGTAGAGAGCTATAATTTGTAGCATTGGTTGATTCTACAGGTATGTTGTGTCTTAATGCTATGGATTTGCTCTTGCAAGGCTATTTATTCAAGTGTGACATAAGTTTTTAAATTAGTCTTTTCAACGGTTTATTGTTTTTTTCTTTATTCTCTATTACTGTGCAGTGTTTCAACTGTTGAACCGCCAGAACCACTGTCACAAATGTATCGCCTTTATCGTCTTTTCTATGTTAAATGCCAATTCCAGTAAAAGGCGTAGTCTATAAAGCAGAAAGTCCTAAATAGAGAAGTCTTTTTTCAGAAGTGCTGATTTAATAAGATTGAAATCAATTGTATTGTTGTTTAAACTTTTTATGTTGCATTCAAACACATACAGGACATCGGTGTGGTAACATGAAACACTTCAAAGCCATATGGACCGGTGCGCCTGAAGCACAGCGCCAACCAAACCCGGAGCGCGCAGTAGCGGCCCGCGGCTGTCATACGTCTGTGACACGACCGTGAGGTTATTGGCCTCCCGGACACCCGCGCCCGGAACTAAATTAAATTTTAATAAATAAACCACCCGCGATAAACCCTTACGCAATAATTTGACAGCTCTACAAATAGAAAATCCACACGAGCATAACTCTTCCCAATACAAACAATATTTTTCACGAAGAGTACTAATTTGGATGCAGTCAAACCAGTTCTGGCCGGCCGATTTGCATGGGAGGTTAAAGAGCTGACCTCGTCGTGTTTAGGGAGCACACCCTCTCCATCTCTGCCTACACTACTGCAATGCCGTGCCAGGCCCCCAATCCCTGCCTCCAGGCGCTCCAGCTGTGGGCTCCATACTATACGACAAGGGAGCACACCCTCTCCATCTCTGCCTACACTACTGCAATGCCGTGCCAGGCCCCCAATCCCTGCCTCCAGGCGCTCCAGCTGTGGGCTCCATACTATACGACAAGGGAGCACACCCTCTCCATCTCTGCCTACACTACTGCAATGCCGTGCCAGGCCACCAATCCCTGCCTCCAGGCGCTCCAGCTGTGGGCTCCATACTATACGACAAGGGAGCACACCCTCTCCATCTCTGCCTACACTACTGCAATGCCGTGCCAGGCCACCAATCCCTGCCTCCAGGCGCTCCAGCTGTGGGCTCCATACTATACGACAAGGGAGCACACCCTCTCCATCTCTGCCTACACTACTGCAATGCCGTGCCAGGCCACCAATCCCTGCCTCCAGGCGCTCCAGCTGTGGGCTCCATACTATACGACAAGGGAGCACACCCTCTCCAACTCTGCCTACACTACTGCAATGCCGTGCCAGGCCCCCAATCCCTGCCTCCAGGCGCTCCAGCTGTGGGCTCCATACTATACGACAAGGGAGCACACCCTCTCCATCTCTGCCTACACTACTGCAATGCCGTGCCAGTCCCCCAATCCCTGCCTCCAGGCGCTCCAGCTGTGGGCTCCATACTATACGACAAGGGAGCACACCCTCTCCAACTCTGCCTACACTACTGCAATGCCGTGCCAGGCCCCCAATCCCTGCCTCCAGGCGCTCCAGCTGTGGGCTCCATACTATACGACAAGGGAGCACACCCTCACCATCTCTGCCTACACTACTGCAATGCCGTGCCAGGCCCCCAATCCCTGCCTCCAGGCGCTCCAGCTGTGGGCTCCATACTATACGACAAGGGAGCACACCCTCACCATCTCTGCCTACACTACTGCAATGCCGTGCCAGGCCCCCAATCCCTGCCTCCAGGCGCTCCAGCTGTGGGCTCCATACTATACGACAAGGGAGCACACCCTCACCATCTCTGCCTACACTACTGCAATGCCGTGCCAGGCCCCCAATCCCTGCCTCCAGGCGCTCCAGCTGTGGGCTCCATACTATACGACAAGGGAGCACACCCTCACCATCTCTGCCTACACTACTGCAATGCCGTGCCAGGCCCCCAATCCCTGCCTCCAGGCGCTCCAGCTGTGGGCTCCATACTATAAGACAAGTTCCTGTCTCAACATTGGCTCATACGAATCTCCTGCTCGTATGACATAGAACTGTTTGATTGGGTCCGTTAGAAATTTAGTACAACTGTCACATTGACCTTTTACTTTAGCTGCCAGCATCATGAGAACTCAATCACACTTCCTATACTGGGATACGGTTGCAAAATAAGAAACCTATGAACTTGGATAGAAATGGTAATGCAAATGCTAAAAGAAATCATAAAAGTTTTCTTTGTTCAAGTAAATTCATCCTTGAGACACAGTAAATTTAGCCTCTAAGTTATTCAATTGAATCATAGCTGTTGAAGTCCCACCGTAACTTATTGTAAATCTTGTAACAATTTCTATATAGGTTTATTTATGATCATGGAAAAGAAAGTCATGGAGGAGTTACAAGAGATTTAATATTGAAATGAGGTAAATATTTCCTCGATTACTACTTCATCTTTCACACGCAGACAAAGTTAACCAATCTACGCAACAAACATTAATCTTGTAACTGTCTGGCACAAGGAAAATTTTTTAGAAATGTAAGAAATAAGGTGTTTTTTTTTCATTAATGGCGAAAAATACTTACAAGTAAAAATTATAGGCCCACCAGTTTACATGCATACTGCAAGTCAAATATATATAGGTGCACGGGCTATAAAAATTCTTTCCCCAACATCAACACGTCTTAAACCCTAAACCGAGTATAGAGTAATTGTAATTTTCAAAGCGCCTGCATTTTGCTCCAGTTTACGACTCGACGCACTGCACTTCCAATTTCATTTAATACCCACTCCTTAACTTCATTCCGCCTACCGACTTCATTTGGAGTTTTACGACCGATAAAATGAAACTAAATTTCTACGCTTATTTAAAACCAATAATGCGTGAGGCGTGTGAATTTTTTAATAATATTCAAATATCGTGCACACTGAAGTCAATTTATCACTATGCCTTGATTAAAAATTTGCATAGTGAGTGACAAAAAACTAAACTGAACCCTGAAATTTCTACTAGGTAGGCCTACTGTAAAAAATACAATTTAATAAAAAATTAACTAGCAGGGCCTACCTACACTATATCTTGGCGTAGTTCCTCCTACAGTTGGACTTCAGGAACTGGACAGTGTGGTGAAATTTTCTATGGGTAACGTTAAAGCTAGGTTAAATTAAATTAATACATTTCTATTTGTAATATGTAACACAAATTTATTGTCTCCAAAGCAAAGTTAAAACAGATATAGGCATTATCTTATTAGGCCTACCCCATTTTTAGAGAGCCTCTCTATTCATATGACGCGATAATCACAAAGACCCCCTGTTAACCGTCTGAAAACGCCACATTTCCATCCTAACTCACAGCCGAATCATTCATAACCGTTACGTCATCCGAAATTAAAGATCCGGTTCCACTCGAACCCCATTTTCGTCCGGCGATAAAACTTATAAACTCTAAACCCAATCAATTAATTTGGGTTGTATGCAAATCCGAAACGATTAATTAAAAACAAATGATCGGCCCGATTTATTGTTATCACTTAGACCATCTGGATCGATATTACGTGTGTGTAACCCAGTTGAGTCCGGTCCTGGGCGTGGTGCCGTAAACGTGTCGCAACCGTATCGGACTGGAGTGGAGTGGACCGACCGTATACATTATCATTACACACCTCGTCATACCGCGTCAGAGCTAGGATACATCGTTATCGCGCTACAGCTACATAGATACACAGCTACACCGGCAACCTTCGCACTACGGTATCTTACGACAGCGGCCTTGTGTGCAGGTGCCAGCGCCATAATCCCCCGCGTTCCTATGTCCAATGTCGTTTTATATGTTTGCATATGTTAATAACATTATCATTTCTCGGTTTTACACATTTTAACCTTTCTTGTATAGTTTGCATCTTCCGGTGTAATATTGTAGTTGAGTTGTGTGAACGTCAATGTTCCATTTGAAAGGAAATTATTTGAATATTATAACTGCGTTAGGCCTATAACTTTTACTTTATAAAACGATAGACTTTTTCAAGAATTAATTTAATCGACTAGCAAAATAATAATAATTTTCACTAGGGTGAGGTGGGGTAATTCTGGGACAAAAATCAAAACAATCGATTTTTCTTTTACTTCTAGGTGTGTTAGGCTCAAACAAAAAATCATTTTATATATGTACTAGGTATGGCTATTAGGTCCTGTTAAGTTTATGATGTTATCTCTTGTACTTTTTTCTCAAAAAATTAAAAACGCTGTCCCATATTTACCCCGGGGTTTGGGGCAATTATGGGACGGGTATGGGGCAATACAAGGACAGTCATATATCTCTATAGTTATGAAAGATAGGCAAAAGAGAGGGAAATAGTTGGACAGAGCATACTCTAATTGTGTAGAAGGCACTGGGAAATTCTGGGACAGTACAATTTTTGTAAAGGAAAAAATTTCCAAAAAACTGCCGTCTGACCGACCGAAAAATACACAATTTTCGAGTAAAGTAAAAATTATGAAAAATTTGAGGTATTGAAAGAACTACCCCCTACACAAATTCTTTAAAGTAAAATCTTCAAAAAAAAAGTCACTCTCTAAAAAATTGAGCTAAAGGCAGATTTTTTGTGTATTTTTTTCTAAAACACTGTCATATCCCGGGCTCGGTCCGAACATAGGTTTAGGTATAAATGAGTTGAAATACTGTAGGCCGATTCATGATAATTAATACCTTTATTTACACACTCAAACAAGGAAAACAGGGATTACTTTTTTTCATTGATATCTAATGGGGCAGAATCTTCTTCAGACGATGAACTAAAATTTAAATTGTCACTACTTCCTCAGCTCTCCCAATCTTGACTCTCTTCACTGTCTGATGATTCTATAAAGCATTTATTTTGTCTTTTTACTTGAGGTTTTGACTCTAACAGGTTTCTTTTGTTTTACATTTTTTGAGACTTTGGACACATTCTTCTTTACATTTTCTTTCGGTTCCTTTTTAATCTTTATTACAGGCTTCTTCCCTTCTTTGGGCTTCTTTATTTCTTAAACATTCTGTAGTTATAACTTGGGCTTTAGGGGTTACTTGTTTCCTTGGTTTAGTTACATTGATAGATTTTCCAACTTTCCCCAACAATTTTTCTTTAAAACTACGATTTGGGGTCACCTGCCCCGACAATAAAAAGGGTACATGATGCTGTGGCCTGATTAGAAACAGGAGATTGTATAGGTGACATAGGTGGCATATTATTAGATGTGGATTTTGGTTCAGATTGCATGTTATTGGAAGTTGATGGTTGAATGAGCTAGTCAATAATAAAAAAATTATAAAATTGAGAAAAAGAATATGTCCCAAAATTGCCCCAGGCGTGTCTCACAATTGCCCCAAAAAGTGTCCCATAATTACCCCTCTAGCCTTTTATTGAATATTACATACCCTATTAATGGTAGGACTCAAGTTTAAACACCATTTTGTTGCCAAAGAAATTGTCTATCTAATAATATAAAAATTGTACATCTTCAAAAATTACACAACTGTGGACAGAGAAAGTTTTCACAACAAAAATGAAAGTTTTCGGCAGCAAAAATGTAGAGTTTAACAATACAAATTTATTTACACTGATACTTATACAATATTGTTTTAATCATTATGGTATCTAACTTATCAAATAATAAGCTAGGCTACATTTTAGTGATAAAATATGTTAAAATAAATAATAAAATATGATAAAAAAATAACTGTCCCTTTTTTGCCCCACTTTTTGCTGTCCCAGAATTACCCCACCTCACCCTATGACACAATACTAAAGTAAGCATGTTAGCTTTAACGAAAATAACTCAAATCAACATACGAACATAAGCAAACGAACATGTTATTTTTATTTATGACACTCATAAAAAACATTTTTCACTACGTCATCTCACCATTTCCCCAGTCAGTTAAGAATGTAGTTCAAATTATAAATGGAAAGCATCGTTTTAGATAGAAACACAATAGAAAATAGAATCAAACTGAGTAAAAAAGAATTTAGCACGATTTATTAAGTTGAAAAAATCTCAAGACTTGCCAGTTAGGCATATAAACACTACAAACAAATACATCCTTCTTCAGTTTAATGTCCATCAAAGAGAATTCATGAACATAGTTTAACGTTGAACACGAAAACGCAGATGAGATATTATATACTTAAGGCAAGAGTCAGTTGTTACAAAACTAAGAGCCAGGCGAAACGCATTTGTATGACGATTAATTTTATCTTTAAACAATTCTAGTGGAAGACGACTCCCATTTAAACGTAATTACAAAAGCTCGGAAGTTGATAAGATAAGAAAACGCTGGCTTTCTCGTTTTATTTGATGTAGCCTCCTCTTTATTTTGGTAGCTCTGTTCTTAGAACAAATAATGATAACACACAATAAGTACACAGTTCAATCTCTGACGGTCTGATGAGAAAATTGTGGATCGGTGGGAGAGGTTTTGTGTTGAAGATGAGTATTACTGAAATTTTAATTACATTGACGACAAACTGATAAAAAGAGAATACTGCATGTAGTTTACGGTAGTCTAGTAATGAAAACATGAACTATTATACGTGTCGCTCGAAACTGAGCAATTTATTTTAATACAAAACATTGTTACCGGGTACTTTTAGCTCTAAATAAATGACATCCTACCAATCCAATAATGCGAATATCTGTAATCGCCAAAAACTATACAGTTGATTATTAACAGATGTTTAAAATGCTTTATTCGATCCCAATGTTATTTTAATGGGAAATTTTGATATTTCAATGGTGGATAGCGCCTTAATTATTAAATAAGTATAGATATAGATATGGTAAATTCCAATCCCACAAATTTTATAACATATACATCTACACCTTATAAGATCTTGCAACAATAATGACAAAGACAATACTTAAGTTTAACGACTAGAGCTCAAACAACATTTAGATGCATCCTTCTTCGCCAAAACTACAGGCCTACTGAGTGATGTTCTGTTGACTTTACAATCTACCGTACCTAAAGAAACCTGTAGGAAGAATATTCCGTAGCCATTACTGCTCTAAGTAATCCTACCAATGCCTAACCGTCGAATTTGAATTTATGATAATCCACAAGAATAATCGAGTCTAGTCCAAAAGAAATATGAAACTAAAATTTGCTCTCTTGACCACACAGCCGTGCAGTAATTCCTTGCGATACATATTAGCGGGGGCTGTGACCCACACGCTTGACCAGTGTGGACCTATTTTTTCCTGCTAATATATCGGTGCCGGCTGATTTGCATTCAAAAAGTAAATTCTCCTAGGGCCAGGTCGTGGCCGCGCATAACAGTATAGTGAGTTGTGCGGTCGTGACGTCGCGCGCCTGCCCTGGGCTACTGCAACGGTCGCGCGCAGCTGTGGTCCGTACACCACCACGGCTCACGCGATGTCTCCTGGTGGTTGGGGTGCGGTTCACGACAAGGGGTGATTGGTGATAAAGAGTCGAAGCAGAAGAAGATGGAGTGGCTAGAAAAACCTAAGATCTGGGGAAAGAAGGAAATCGTCAACGGGAGGGGATTGCTGTGTGGTCATCCTATGAGGAAAGTCAATTTCGAGAGGTCACAATTAGTTTGAAAATCGGCGAGGAAATCATATTACTACAGAATCCGGCCGCGGTCTTCCGGAAATGAAATATATCGGTAGCGACCGCTTGTCCGTTGTCATTTTGGCTGATTGGGCAAGTATGATAGCGTTCATTGTTAAAAACACCCTATAGTTCATTGTTGGAACACACATATAATACAGGTCTCTGTTCAACTCGTGTCTTGTAAACCGACGGTTAATCCGGCCATTTTGAAATTCGGCCGGTGGTCCGGTGGCCGGATTTGAGGGCTTCTTCGTATACGAGTAGCCTAAATCAAGGAAAATGTTGAGTATCCTACTGCACATTCACATACAGTATTACGCGATGTTCCGTTCCAGTTTACCAAGGAGCATCGGTCCCTTGTGTGGATTTATAAGAGTTTGGAAATACTATAATTTGTAGGTGAGGTACCGGTTACCACTTTCACTGTAATCGTTCACTCGGAACAGTAGTCTAATAACACATTCAAAATAATTACTCTGTAGGCTATACTTCATTCGTTATAGTTAATTCACTTAATGCGACTTTTTCACTCTTACAGTCAATTGTGTAGGACATTCGGCAACTGGGGTGACAATCATAGAACAGAAGAGTAGCCTACAGTTATTTGAAATAGATGGCACAAGAGAACCTCAGAGGAAATTTTAGTATTTTGTAACTGCCCAGTGAGGAAGATTATAGTTTTCTAGTTTACCTGGAGACACTTGGACCGGCCGGGTCGCGGTTCGGGTTCGGAGGCGATTGATTCCCCGCCTCACACGCGTGATCGCATGTCGCCTTCGACAGTAAATGGCTCTATTAATACAATTTGTTGACGAGTGGGTCTCGTAGGTCACGAATGTTCGTGGACCCTTCCGTACCTCCCACTTTTACCCGTGATTGCCGGGTTTAATTTAAGGTTGGGATCGTTTTTGCCATAGGCCTACACCAGTATTCGCAGGAGCCTTAATTTTGTCATATGGGTCGTAGCTATAAAGAATAAAGGTAGGCCTAATAATGAAGATGAATAAAATAAGCGTTAATAATGAAGATGAATAAAATAAGCGTTAACTAACTGTTGTTAAATTGCCATTCTTAGTGAAATTGAGTTAGCCATATGACTTTTTTACAAACTTAATGCCAGTAGTAAAAATAGATTGTTGGAATCACTACATTAGGTGCGTCTCTGGTTATTTTATACAGTACTGTAACACTAATAACAAAAAAACAATTTTTTTAACAATTGGGTGTAAGAATTCTCTTGTATTTTGTCGAGATCATTTTAGTTACGGTATATAAAAAAAAATTTGACGATATAAAAATCCTTATTGACGGTACGCTGAAAATAGAAGCCTATATCAGCTTCTTGTTCGATGTAGGCCTACCTGACGAACACAAATAAGTTAGCTCTTGGCACATGAAATATGAAAAAAATCCATATATTAAAAACAGAACTTAAACACCACTTTTGTTTGTTTGCCTACTGTAGGGCCTACACTAGTAGTAAAAATATTACTCGTGGAACATAATTTTCATTATTCGTTAAATTGACCAATTTGATTCTTGATTCATCAAATTGACCAATTTTCCGACAAGACAAATCATATGCCAAATTGTTATTATAGACTTTATTGTGGCTAACTTTTTCCCACATTGATTATCAACATTTCCTCGAAGCCTCCTAAGCATGAACACTGCTCAGCATGAACACTCTACTGGCATCGTGCAGCGTCTTTAAGCCGGGTTTACACGTTGCCAGTAGGTGAGACAATTGTCTTTGGACAATTGTCATCACGTGGGAGACAATTGTCGGAGGCCAGTCAAGTTGAACGTGAAGCTGTTTACACAGGGCCAACTATTGCCACGGCAGTGGTAACAAAAACAACACACCTGTATGTCTCAACTGACACAAGGAACTAGTGAACTGGCATAAAACAAGACAGCGCTACTGGCTATCCGTTCACACGGCGCCAATTGTCGCGACAACTGGAATTCCGAGTGGTGGGGGGTCTCGCTGGGCCCAGCTCGTTGGCATCAGTCTACTCCCGGAGACAACTGAATTTCGGGGCAATTGGGAGGGCAATTGGCAAGGCAATTGGCCTGAAGTGTTTACACGAAGGCAATAATTTCATGCCAATCAGTTGTCCAAAGACAATTGTCTCACCTACTGGCATCGTGTAAACCCGGCTTTAGTCATGTTCGTGCCGCCGCTCGCTGGCCGAGACTTGGGTATCAGCGATCTCGGTGCAACGGCGACGCGACGGTTCCACGAACTGGAAAATACCAATTGGCAATTGGACTTGTTCGAGCTGGTCAAAGCAGATCTATACTTCAGTTTAAGTACTTTTAGGAATAAGAAGCCAACAAATTAAAAGCGAAAGGGCCTTTATGGAAGTACCAGCAAGAGAGTTAATTTACTAACTCCAAGTGTTTTGATATATTATATACATAAAGATAATTTATTAAAATAAATTAACACCTTCTTCCATCGAAGTTGCTTATACAAATATTGTTAAATACTGAAATAAATAAGTAAATTACTAAAACATTACTGTAGGCCTACTGTGAAATGTGTGACTAAAAGTATGCTATAAATCATTCCAATGGCTGGCTAATGACTAAAACTATAAAAAAGACTGGTACCGCATTGGCTTTTGACAAGAATCCTTCTCTATAAATTAGGCTACATGTTTAGGGTAGTGTTGAAACAAAGTTATTTTGAAGAACGGACACACACACAAAACAGCAAATTTATTTGACAATATAGGCTATTGTAGGTAGGCCAAGTAGGTACGGTACTGTATGCTAGTTAATTAGTACTAAACGCGGGAAGGGATAACTTAACTTAAGATGCTCTCGCTATTGTAATCGTTATAGGTAGGGGCCTACTAAAAATCGTTGAATATCCTATGAATAAAAAAATTCACGGACTTGTAGGGCCCTTCCATTTTAATGGATATTTTCCAATTTACTTAAGAAAAACTTCAAGACGAGCTGTGTTTAATGGCACCAAAATCATTTAAAGGGAAATTCTTAACTGTAAGAGGAGTTTCTAGTAAAAAATGCAATTAACTTGACGTTCTCAATAACCTTAGGGCCAAAGTGTTAACCTGCGAGAACTGACATACCGGTCGAAAGCACCGGGTTGGAAGTTTTTTTTATCAAAACAATATTTCCCGGTTGTCGGCAGTCTTCACTGGCACTGTACCTCATGCGCCACTTTCCAGGAACACAATGACACACTTCCCGTCATTTTCCAACTTGTACAGCCAGTGCAATGGACGATTCTGTAGAAGACGGGTGCATTCGACCGTGAGTCAGCTCCGGCGTCACGGGACAAACGGTGCAATTGACCGTGTGTCAGTTCTCGTGTACTAAATTTGTTAGGTACAGTTTTAACAGATGACTTGTTTGTAATTAAATAATTTTTCCTGTATAAATATTTTTATTCTTGAAATAATGGACTTAGAGGAACGTAATAAGATCGATAGACCTCTTTCCTTACAATTCACATCATGAATAAAATAAAATTGTGTAGCTTCATTGACTTGCCAAAAATTGTATTATTTTTTAAACAATAAATATGTAAATTAAAACTTTTAAATTGAAATGAATTTAATTTTGAGTGACAAATAGATTGTTAATAAATGTTTAAAGTTCAATCAATTTGTTTTTCCTCCTCCACTAAGTAGGCTAAACAAAAATCTTTGATAAAAGTAAAAAACCATATTTTTTTTAAAACATACATCACATAAATTATGTAAACACTTTTTTTACAGTGTAAAATGTTGAAACAACTAATAAGAAAGACACGTGAATGGTTTTGAAAAATAAAATACCGATTTTTTCAATATGTGTGGTATTTTATTAAAACTTGGTCTAAAAGACCGTGAGTCAGTTCTCACGTTTTCCAAATCAATGTCAGTTCTGCCGGTTAAGGATGGGTTTGGAAAACCCGGCCTACGAAATAGTCGGTATCTCGAAATTGCAATCGGTTTGTCCATCTCTGGTCTGGAGAATTGACTGACGGCACTTAGGGCATCGACGTAGTGTTGAATGATGAATTTTTTCTGATAACCAACCACTGGCGCGCGGTCGGAGTTTCATCCCTTCGCAACAAAAACTCTGCCCTTTGTCTCCCGAGGCGCCGTTTGGGACCTGCTTGGTAAAAAAACTGGCCAATTTCACGGACCCTTAGTTTGTCATAGTAAAAGATCTAGGCTAACGAGTGAGGCAGAACTCAAGGGAGCTGGTGGATAAGATTTCACGACCCATCACTCTCATTATTTCGTTTTAAGTGTGCCGTTTAAAACAAACTAACGATGAGGTAAGTTTGTGGTTGTTGACTAGCTACTTACTATAAATTGGTTTTCTGTTTTTCTCCATGTTACAACAAAATTTTGACAAAACAAACAAACAAGATTTTGACAAAACAGACAAAACAAGATTTTGTTACAACAAAAATCACATAGCCGAAACCATAGAAAGTTTAATTTGGGCTTAAATTCAATTTTGTTAGCACGTGTGCGCATTACGTCGAGACAGCCATTTCTTGACTACTGCAATACAATACAATATACTGCACAGTATGCTACTTATTGCATAAGTATCTTTTACAGGCCCCTCTTTTGTTATAATAAAACCTGATTAGCTACATTCTTGGACAAACAAGCATGGACATGAAAATGGTAGGCATACCCTGAAATTTGTCATTACAAGCATTATTGAAATAAAGTGACTTAGGCCTATAATGTTGTTAATGACGAAAAACTTTAGCTATTGGCCTTGGACTAAGTTACAATTTCTAAAATAAAAGCCCAAATGGCAAAATATTTCTTTGTAACTTGGAGATAAAATTTTTGTTTAATTTATTCAATCATTTGAACTCTTCCAACAGGACTTCAATTAACAGTTTGTGTAATTCATTTAAAATGTATTCCCAACAAAACATGTAGGCCTTGTGAAAAATTAAAATTTTGTAGAGATTTTAAAAACTGGAACTAGAGCAAAAGTTTTATTCACCTAAAACAAAAATATGGAGAAGGCTTCAATTTTATTGGTCAACTTCCCACTTATTTTAACGATAGTTCGGCTGTAAATAAAGACAATTTAAAAAAAATTACCCAAAATACAGCCCAATCAATGTTATATTCAGTACAATTCTCTCATACCGCGTGCTCTACGCTTCTGAGACCGTATAGCGGATAGCTCAATTCCGCTGTATTGATCTCCCGGTGAGGTTATGTTTTGGTTCAACGAGTCCCGAATTGAAGCCTTCACATTGCCTAGTTCAATTAATTTCACTCTGGTTTAGTTAAGTTAAACGACGAATAAAAATAATTATAATTATGGGAACAAAAAACTTGATTATGTGGCTATTAGACTCGTGATGGTGATGCTTACCTTTAACAACAGCAATGAAGAGAATCTGCAGCCCGATGTAAGAAGATAAACAAAATCACTTCACAATCACCACACAATCACGGTCGGTTTAGACTTATCTAATGAGGTTCAACGACTAGCGACTGGTCGGGAACCGGTTTACGGCACGGCTCCGCACACTTCACTATATCGCTTTATTATTTGGATTGTTAACTTAAACCGTTTGCTACCAAGAATCCTTGGTATCAAACTTACGGAAATCGGGAAGATTCTAGTTCGACGTTAACATCTATGAGTTATCATACTCAATAAACTAGATATTTTCATAAATTAGGAATATTGTTTTTAATGTAAATCGTATGTTAAAATTTAGTTTACAACACAGACGGTTTCAATCAATTGACTAGGTCTAAAAGTAAAAACAGCGTCCCCGTCGAATACCGGTTACAGTTTTGAAGTAATTTTTTTTTTAAATCACAAAAATCAATAAAATTTACTGCAAACCCTATGAGTCATTCGTAAAGCTGGGCGGAGAAGATACATTTCACACAATAAAAAATCCACAAGATGATTCAGCTACACGAAACATTCTTTGTTATTGATTCGAACTAGCACACAACGCTTCGCCGGTGAGGCAACATTTCGACACGTTACGTGGAACTTACAGTCCGAATTATTCGCACTCGAATAAACACTGTTGTTAATCGCGGAACTGAAACTTTGCACTTGTTCTGTCAGTTGAAAAGTTAGTCCGGCGTCGACGCGGCCCTTCCGTCAGAGAAACACTCATTGACTGAATTGCTCTGCGACTGCAAGAGCCGGGCAGAGACGATCGGTTGTTTCCGCCGACGTTCGGCGGTGTTCGTGCCTCATCAGCTGGGCTTGAGAAGACCCGAGCGACGCGGCGGCGAGCAAGACTGGACTGGATTCTGACTCGTCTGTTGTCTGTTGTTGCTCGAGCTTCAACTCTGTACGTCTATTTCTAATTTCCAAACAAAGGTCATACACATCAACTTTAATATTTAATCACTTTTACTCAATACATTATCAGATAAATATTTTTTTGATTCAGTATTCTTATTTTAAAAGAGTACCTTAGGATTCAACACAATTATTTTATATACTTAAAAGTACTTTCAACATTATGACTGTACTTTTTAGATCAAAATACATGTCTTTATCATAGATCAATCAGAAAACATACAATAATACGAGTATAATTGTACGAGTATAAGTATACTCGTACAATAGTTTAATTTAATACAAGATGAAATTATCTTTAAATGTAATGTAATGTTGCTGTTCAAGTAGGTCTAATTCTAATTATGGTTATTTACTTCATAAATAGGCCTACATATTGTCACACATGACTATATGTAGACTAATAGCCTATTTTTGCTTCATTCAGGAGTTTTCATTGGTATTTTGATCTAGTCTGTTACATGCTAAACATAGTAGGCTATCTATTTTGAAAATGAGGTTCCAATAGATTAATAATTAATAATTATTCTTTAAAGTTCGTGATGTCTTTGGGCAAGGAGTTTGATTTCGGTTAAAATTCTGTATGTTAGTTTCAGACAATAAAGTTGCAAAACCAAATTCCATAATGAGCTTCACTTAGTTATTTTATCTGTGTGAATTATAATCGGCCTCATTAGAATATCAGCGGTCAGTACAGCGGCCGGCGCTGCGTCTTACACTGGTCATACGTCAAAACAATTCCTATTGTTTAAACAAAGGGATATTCGTAATAGCATCGCAATTACCATATTACAATATTCATATGTCTAGCAGTGGAGGGGCCCGCTCTATAGAGTGTGCTCCCCTCGCCGCTACTTCCTCGTCACAATTAACAAAGGAGTATTTTCTATAGCTTTTCGTCCTACTACACACTAATGCGAGCGAGGTTTGCGAGCGAACGCACTCGGTGTTTGCTCATTTCGAAAAGTAAGGGTAGAGACTATTCATAAAAACTCGGATTGACTCAATTTTGAATGCAAATCAAAAGTGGAATAGACTAGCGCCTTGAAAGCTTATTTTAGATTTATAATCTAAATAATACTATAATATAGGCTACTTCTTCATAAGGATATATCAATGAAACTTTAAAGGGTTCTATAGAACGTAACTCGGATTTTTCCCCAGCCGGTTTTTTTCCCGAAGAAAATTAATTTCTCGTGGGAAAACCCCCATATTTATAAGAAAATAACGGAAAAACACAAAATAAAATGTGTAGATTTATAAAAATATCTTGATATATAAATCTAGGCCTATACTTATTTAATACGCTAAGGGTTTTTTTGTCTTGAGAACTCCTCCTACAATTTTCAACCGATTTTTAAGTTTTTGGTGTCGTTAAATAGGGCTTGGTCTGTAGTTGTTTCCGCCAAAAACTGATGAGAATCGGACTGAAAATAAAGGCGCTATCCACCATTGAAATCTCAAAATTCCCCATTTAAATATCATTGGGATTGAATAAAGCATTTTAAACATCTGTTAATAATCAGCTGTAAATACGTGTAGTTTTGATGATAAAAGATATTCACAATATTGGATTGGTTGGATGTCATTGATTTAAATCTAAAAGTAACATTTGTATTGTATTAAAGAAATTGCTCGATTTCGAGCAACACGTATACTAGTATCATTAAATGGCTTGGGTGAAGGCAATACGAATGTCAAGGTTTGCTAGATAAATCTGATGTTTGATTTATTATACAGTTAGGCCGAATAGTTTATTTTGTAATACTAGTAAATCTATACGACAAAGACATTTTTACTGTATTTTTTAACCCGTATTAGTTTAAATCCAGTCTTGTTTTATTTATTTATTTATTTATTTATTTTGTTAACCTGTTGTTACCATTAAATGTGTATCATTAATTAACATCCCAATGCACCTGCGACAATGGCAATTGCGTTTCCAGAATTGACCTCGGCCTGGGATCGAACTGGAACCTCCAAATTGTGACGTGAGCACTTTAAACACTCAGTTACCCAGTCATTTATCAAAAAGTCATTATTTAAATATTAAATATTATATCCATAATATTATATCCATACGAGGGGGCCCGCGCGCAAATTGCGCATTTTATGATTCTGTATGAGTGAAACTCACCTATAGTACGTGAATGTTGATTATGAAGTGACAGAGATCTATTTTTGTTTACTATCTGGCTTTTTAAAATTCATCTGAAGGTAATCAGCTGTTAAACTACAATTCACATTAAAAAACTTGCAATAAAAGTTTGGTCAACATTTTAAAGCGCCCTCTAGAAATAAATCAAAGGCAAGGGGGGGGGGGCGAAGTCCGAAACAATATGACCTTTTTAATTATGATTCGTCACTGCGGTATATCCTAAGCTTTAAAATGACACCTCAATATTAAAAATTGGTTCAGTAGGTCGAGAGAAAAAGGGACGTAACAGACGAAACCCTTATAGAAATAAGAAGATAGATTAATAATAATAATGTATGGATCATATCCATACATTATTTTAGTGTTATTATTGTGTTATTATTCATTATTATTTAGTGTTGTTATTATTGTTATTCGTTATTATTTTAGTGTTAAGAGCCATCTTCACCTTTTTGCCACTAGCCCATTGTTGCGCAGTTGGTAATGTTAACCACACCGGCTTTTAATGCAAAACATGGTATTTTATTCCCTGTTTCGGACGCCGTTTTACAACCGATTTTCTTTAAACTTGGTAAGTGTTTAGTTGAATGCTTTATATTAGGCCCCTCATACTTCGAAATTTTGAAAATTTAACAAATAAATATTACTCTCTGTGACGTTGCAAAGTAACTCGATTTCCCTTAGTAATTAGTGTATTTAGTGTAATTAGTGTGTGTAATTAGTGTAGCCTGTCATCAGTTTCAATTAAATCGTTGGATGGTTTAGGTAGCCTACAGCATGTTTTAACTTTTTCCCTCTGAGTTCTTGATTTTTCATGTTACCGGTATTGAGTTCTAGGTCTTGAAAAACCACTTGAAGTTCAAATAAATTAAAACATAGGGCACGGGAGTAGTGGGGTTTGGTTACTTTCAAAACGGAAGTCGTGCCAATTGCCAGCCGCTGCCGGCCAGCTGCCATCGGCCAGCTGCCAAATCAGTCGCTGCCGCCATATGCCATGCCATATAGCTTCAGGTGGGGAGAGGCTAAATGAAATGAAGGGGTGGAGAAGGGGTGAGGAGATGGTGTTAAGTTTTGAAGTAGGAGTTAGTGTATAAAGGAGAGGGGATAATTGCTTCAAGGTCATATGGAGGGGGTTTTAAAAAAGACTGAACTCTAAGAGTTCAGTTTATCGGTGATCATCATACAGGTCAGTCGAAACCGACAAGGGATTGAAGAATAGCTTCTACATCATTTATTGTTGTAGAAGATACATCTGGAACTTGTACAGGGTTCTGAGGAGTTGTTGAAGTTGAATTTCTAGAAGGATTTTCCCTTGGATGAGTTGTTGATGATACTTCATGAACTTGAACATTTTCTTGGTTGGTTTCCATTATTATTGTAGTGTGAATTAGAGTGGAGATGTTGTTAGCTGAAGAGCATACAAGATAATGAAGTAGGAATTATTGTCGGGGCCCTTATATAGGGAATGGTGGGGGTAAAATAAAAAAACTTGTTGAACACAGTCGATAGGTGTAACAAGTTCTAAGTTATTTAAGTGTAACATAGAACGTAAAATGTCGTAAATAACACTATCATCAACATTAACCTGAGAAGTTGTTGAACAGTATAATGGGTTAAAACTGTACTTCTTCCTAACTCTATTTAAATTAGTTTTACACTTTGAAATTGAAGGTTTAGAAGTACTTCGTAATATGTGTTGTGTTCGCAAAAGCTTTAATTTTAAACATTGTGCAGTCATTATAATCGATGTGTTAAGTTCAGAAGTTAAAAGAAGACTGAGATATAAAATGAAGTGTAAAAGAAATTGAAACAGAAAGCCAGAGTAGTAATTTTATAGGTTAGAATTTACAAAGGCTATTTCATGGATAATTTTAACCTCAAACCTAGTAAGTGAAGTAGTCATAACATAAAACTAACGAGAGATGATGACCGAGCGGATGCGAGGCAATGAATGTTTGTAGCGAAATAAACTACCCACCTTTATAGAGGCAATAACTCCAGCCAGATGGCGGCAGATGGCAAGCAAATGACTGGTTGACCGACTTTCACTTGAGTAGTAAGAGAAGTAGGGTTCTGTGTCTATCCCTACTCCTTGGGGTCAATGACCGACCGGAAAGGTCAATGACCCCCCCCCCCCCCCGAAAAAATGGAGCCCCCCCCCCCCCCCGAAAAAATGGAGCCCCCCCCCCCGAAAAAAATGGAGCCCCCCCCCCCTTCCTTTATTCTTTCCCCCACTCCTTCCCCCATTCTTCCAGGTCAATGGCCGGTCACCACCGGTTGTTGACTTTATGTGGTGAAACCAGACTAAATATGGCAGCTGCCATGGATAATTCTAACCTCAAACCTGCTGCGCATGCAACGAGTTCTCCGGATGGGAATAGTGACTATGCTATTGCGCATGCGCCTAGTCCTGTATTACTCACTTTAGCGCTACTGCACATGGATAATTCTAACCTCAAACCTTGGTTTTGCGTTGCTGTGCATATGCTGCTCCCCACTCCTTTGCCTTCCTTTTACACTGCTGCGAATTGGACTGGATTGAACATTGTACTGGAGTGAAACAACTTCCCCCACTCCTTGAAAACCCGAGGAGCGATAGGAGCTATATCTTTGCTTCAGTCGCCAACAAACTTTCATAGCGAAAGGTTGTTGGCGACTCAGCAAGAAGTTTCAAATATATAGTAGGCCTATATATATTTGAACTTCTTCTACTATGTTGCGTTTTTTAATGCAATGTGGTATGTGTGTGTGTGTGTTTAGTTGTAAGGTGTATTTAATTTAAGAAATAATTTGCGCATTGCGATGTTAGTTATAAGTTGGGTTTAGCATTAAGGTGTATTAATTTTTAAGAATAATGATGGTATTTAGCATTAAGGTGTATTAATTTTAAGAATAATGATGGTATTTGGTTGTGTTGAATTATTTGGTTTTTAATAATGATGTGTTGGTACTACTAATTTATGTTTGTTTTGTGCATTTGTTTTGCCTTACAGCTAGATGTTAGGGGGTAGATTAACTGTAAATTCAGAAGTTCAGTTGAACTTCATTTAAAATGGGTGGGACATCCGCAAGTCGGACTTTTTTTTGCATTTTGTTTAGGAATATGATGGGTGGGGTTAGTTTGGGTGGGGTTAGAGTTGCGTTTCTGCATTAGGTGTTCCAGTTTCCCTTGGAATTCATGGTTACGGTAGACCCGGACCGGACCGTTACGGTAGACCCGGACGGTCCAAACAAAATTGCGTCGATGTCCCTTGCAGAATGTAACTAGTGGGTTGGGAGTGGGAACCGTTAGGCAAACAGGGTGGTGGGAACAGTATTACTGTTCCCATCACCTTGGATCATTATAAATCTTGAATGACCTTGACCCACTTTTGGAAGGGTCAATGACCCCCCCCCCCCCCGAAAAAATGGAGCCCCCCCCCCCCGAAAAAATGGAGCCCCCCCCCCCCGAAAAAATGGAGCCCCCCCCCCTTTCCCCCACCACTCCTTCCCCCACCAGTCCTTCCCCCACCTCCCGGGCCAATGACCGGTCATGGCCGGCTGCTAACCCCTCTCATTTGCATACCGTTATAAAAGACGCGTTGGCCGGGGCTAGTGTTTCATTCCGATTCCAGACGTTAGGCTGTGAACTTGGAGTTATAACGATGTCTTCTGTGCCTACTACTACTTCTACTACTTCTACCACTTCAACTTTTACTTCGACTTCGACTTCGACTTCGATTTCTACGGCTGTTACTGCATCAAACAAAACTCTTCGCTTGAAAAACTGTCCGGATTGGTATAAGAAGAAGCTTTCATCTGAACCTTCAACTTCTGGAGCTATTCTTCTGCCAACCAACTCTTCTAGACTTCGCAGTATTTTTTCACCACCTTCACCTTCGCCTTCAAACGACTCCGCACCACCATCAACTATGATGCCGCCACCGCAGAAGCCAGTTCCCCGTCTTAATACTCCTTCCATTGAAACTATTGTTCATCACCTTAGTACACCCATTATCCCACTATCACCATTGCCTCCTACCCCACCACTTGCTACAGTTGAAGACCATACCTATCACAAAACTAATTCCTCTAAACCAGTTCCTAAACCTGCCCCTAAACCTGCCCCTAAACTTGCTCCTAAACCTGCTCCTTCAGAGCAATTTCGATCATTACAAGAAGAGCGTCGTAGGGCATTTAGCCGTCCCACTACTTGCCCTGAAATGCTTATTAAGGGAATTAAGAAAGGATCAGCTTGTGGGAGGAAATGTGTTAAAAATGAAAGTTTTTGCCGTGTACATATCGTGAAACATATTTCTGAACCACAACTGACAGAAACCCCCACCGTTGAAGACAATCCTAAAATAATATCCGTCAGAGGAGAGAGGCTTAAGAAAGGTTTGAAATATTTTTTTCTAAGTGTTGTTGACCACCAACACATTTTGGCAAAATGTAACGGCTTAAAATATAAAATTAGAGTTTGTGAGAATTTGTGTAAAGAGAAGAGATTTAACACTTTAGATTCTCAAGACTTTCTCCTCAGGGATAAAAAGGATTGTATTACAAGGTGGGGGCGTAAACAGTAAATTCACTTAGTTTTTTCCAAATTGTTGCTAAAAAAAATAATGGGGGAGAAACACAACGCGTTATAGCGTTGTGTTTCTCCCCCATTATTTTTTAACACTCTAAGTCTCGTGACCTACTTTCATGTGAGTAGTGAGTAAAGGATGGTTCTGTGTTTGTCTGCATTCCTTCGGGTCAATGACCGGACCTGAAAGGTCAATGACCCCCCCCCCCCCCCCGAAAAAATGGAGCCCCCCCCCCCTTTCCCCCACCACTCCTTCCCCCACCATTCTTTCCCCTACCACTCCTCTGGGTGAATGGCCGGTCATGACCGGTTGTCTACCTACATCTAACCGTTATACTAGCTACTCCAGAGTCTTCATTCTAATCCGTGAGACCACTGCTGCAACATGCCTACTCTATTAGAATTATGTTTGCGACAGATAGTTTCAAATATAGTGTTGGCGGAACTTGCATTTGAAGATGGAAACCTTCCACTAACACTACGTCAAGAAGTGTATTCTTTTTATAGGGAAAATTTTGGACTTTTTCATTATCTTCAGTATAAATTTATGGATGGAACAAATATGTGTCCAGAATGTGGTTCGGCTGCAATAGGAAATGGATTATTGGATTTTACAATAGATGGTGGAATTTATGAATACAAATGTTACTTGTCATATAAGTTTATCATCCCAGAAGAAGAAAAATGTGATATTTGTGCAATTAATTTGTACAAGTTTACACAAGCCGATCCTGCTGAAATCCATTTGGAAAACAACATTGAAGTCCCTTATTTTTTTATGCCTTAAGCTCCATAGCAGTCCACCAAACCCAGCCAAACGGCCCTTTTCAGGGCCACCTAAGACTTAAATTTAGGGATGTAAGCTATTTAGCTTACATGCGACTTAGCAGAAATAAGTTCTGGTACATGGCTAGTTTGATCCGTGTAGTAGTAAGCAAAGGAGGGTTCTGTGTCCATCCCCACTCCTTAGGGTCAATGACCGGACCTGAAAGGTCAATGACCCCCCCCCCCCGAAAAAATGGAGCCCCCCCCCCCCCCCGAAAAAATGGAGCCCCCCCCCCCTCTCCCCCACTCCTTCCCCCACCTCCCGGGCCAATGACCGGTCATGGCCGGCTGCTAACCCCTCTCATTTGCATACCGTTATAAAAGACGCGCCGGCTATGGCTAGTGTTTCATTCTGGTTTCTTCCACCACTCTCGTTGCTTCGCCGCTCTTGTTGCTTTGTTCCTGCCAGTTATAATATCTTTATTTTTAAAATGCTTCCTTACTTTAATGAAAATTTTAATCCTTCAGAAAATGCAGATGTTTTTCAACCACCTGAAGATGGTTTCCAACATCATGAAGAAAATGCTTTCCAAGAACATGAAGAAGATGTGATAGAAGACATGGATAATAGCAGTGAAGATGAAAGTGAAGATGACAGTGAAGATGAAATTGAAATTAATGAACAATTCAAAGTATATTTTATAGAAACACAATTCCCTTTTGATGTAGTTGAAAGATTTATTTTTGAAGCACATAGATGGCTAAATTTAGGATTCAACATTATAATTGGTTCACCTATTGTCTACAATAACAGTAACTTCTTCCTTGTAACTCCAAATGATCGAGAACAAATTCTTACTTGGCAGGACGATGTGATGAGATCATACGAACTGAACATTGGTGTTGGGTACTTTGTTGCAAGAGTGGCTTAATAACCACATTACCCTTCCCCCACCTCCACCCTATCCCTTCCCAATCCTTATTCCTTCCCCCTCCCCATATTTAAAATTTATAAAAGTGGGGCTATGAACCTTCAGGTTTCTAGTCTGTACTCGCACTTTGTGCCGTGAAGTACATCTCTTGTATTTTTTTCTCCACCTTTTAAAATATTATTTATTTGAAAAAATGCCTCCTAATGTGAATTACCATTTTAATTCTTCCGAAATTTCCGATGTTTTTGTACAACCTGAAGACATTTTAAATAATGATAGTGAGAGTGAGAGTGAAGAAGATGATGATTATAGTGTTGAACTTAGTGAAGAACGTAAAGTTATAGCAATTGATCCACAATTTCCATTTGATACAATAGAAAACTTTTTGGTTGAAGCTAATAAATGGTTAAATTTAGGATGTTATATACGAATTGACTCTTTTATATTGTATGGTGATAGTCATTCTTTCCTTGTCACACCAAATGACAGAGACCGCATGTTGCAGTGGGCACAATCTATGATGGAGTGCTATGAACAAGGTGTGGACACTGGTGGCTATTTTCTTGCACAAGTAGTGTAATAACAAAATTACTTTTCCCCCCACCCTATACCCTATCCCTTCCCAATCCTTATTCCTTCCCCCTCCCCATTTTTAAAATTGATGAAAAGGCAGGCTATGAACGTCCAAGTTTCTAGTCTGTACCCACACCTTGTAGCATCAAGATGCTTACCAGACTTGATGGTTTTATAGCCAATGATATTAATATATGGAGTTTAATAACAAACTTACGGATAAAAATTGAAGAAAAAATTATGGGAAATAATGAGCTAGGAGTTATTGTTTTTGTTTCATTAGTAGAACATTTTGAAATTTTGTATAGTATAAAAGTAACAATTAACAATATTAATGAACTATTTCCTTGGACAATATTTATTCGCAATAAAATTGAAGAGCAGAAAATTATAGTAGATGTGACAGCAATGAAATATAACCTAGATAGAGAAGAATAGATACTAACCCCCTTCCTATTCCTTTGTTTTGCAAAAATAGTGGGGGTAGGAGTATATATAAGACTAAGTAAGCGATACATAGTTTGTTATTTGAAGTAAAAGAAGTAGTAAAGAAACATGTTGTCTAGAGATACTCCATTTATTAATTATTCTCAAGTTAAAGATGTTTTTGAAAGCACAAATGAAATACAGGAAGAAAACATAGAGGAAACTTATGACGAAACTGATAATGATTCTATGATGGAAGAGGAAGAAATGGTACAGATTGAACAAGAACTATTTGAAGAAATGATAAATGATAGTGATGAAGATATAATTAAGGAAGCTATTGAAATATTTATATTAGATTCATCATTGGAATCACCCATATCACCTTTACTGTCTTCTGAATCTGAATCTGAATTGGACTAAGGTACCCCCACTATTTTGAAGAAGTAGTGGAGGGAAAATATCCCCACCACAAGTTAAAAGTTGGTGGGGGAATGTTTATAAATGTGTTAAATATTTGTGCAGGAGATCAGTCTTAAAGAGACTAGTGACCGAAGATGTTTCGTAAAATACCTTTTGATCCTTCATACTACAATCTGTTTGATATACATCGTTTTCCAGACATTGAGGAGAAATTGTACAAGAAATTTTGTTCTCTACTGGATAAACCACAAAAACTACCACCTAATACTTTTACCTACAAGCTACCTATCATGGACAAGGACGATGTAAGCAAAATACCATTGGTTCAAGTCAAATTTTTGGAAGAAAAAATTCTTGTTTGTGTCAGGGAAGTATTTCACAATGATTATTCAAAAAAATTGGCTTTCAACTTTATTCAAGAACATGCGGGATCTGAAAGAGAACAGTATCCCGAACCATATTACAAATATCTTTTCGAGAATGGAGCGAGTGTAACTGTAGAAATAACCATTACATTAGTATAACTCTCCCCACCACTGACGTCTCCCCACCATTGGCATCTCCCCACTACTGACTTAAATTTGGTGGGGGAATGTGGATAAATATGTTGACTATCTGTGTAGAAGCTTACTCTTCGAGAAATTGTTGATCAAAATGTTTCATCATGTACCTTGTGATCCGACTTCTTCCTTCAGGGAAAAACAAAGATTAAAACGACTAGAAAAAGAAAGACAAGACCGAGAAGATATGAAGATGGAATTTAATAGACTACAATTTCAAATACCAGGAATTGAACTTGGAGCACCAAGATTGAAAACTCTCCACTGGGCTGGAAGTTATATCAAATTTTTGAAAGTACAAGTTGAAGCAAGAGATCTAAAATTGAAAACATTAGAAATGGAAAATCGAGAATTGAAGAAATTAATATCACACATGTCTGGTAATACAACTGTTCAAGAAGGTGAAGAAGAAGGAAAAGAAATTTTAGGAATCTAAATTATCAGCACCCCTTTTAGAGAATAGGGAATAGATCACTTTGTGGTAATGTAATAACATGCCGCTTAGTGATCTATTCCCAGTTCTCGCTTAATATCCGATGACCTTGACCTACATAAAAGTGGTGGGGGTAAGAGCATATAAAGAGATAGTTATGGATATAACTTTCAGTACAAGTCTAACACTATGGACAGCTTGTTAGTTTTGTGTTTACAACAAATTATCAATAATGGGTTTCTTTACCGTTATATAATAACATCAAATAAATGTGAAATACCTCAACCAATTCGTGAAATGGTCATGAAATTTAAGAAAGACAATAGTGGATTTGGTATTTATCTTGCTTTTATTTTTGAAGATGGAACAAAAATGTGTCATGATTGTGGAAAAGCATCTGTTTTAGACTTTGAACAATTTGAAGATGATGGAGGTAAATTAGTTCACCTTGTAAAAGGCCAAGTGATGAAATTTGAAACAGTCAAGAAAAAATGTAACATTTGTGCACAAAACTTGTTTGAATTTATTAAGTATAGTGCATTAAAATCATGATATCCCTTCTACATATGAAGAAGGTGGGGAAGAAAAAGAGTGGGGATTATAAAGTGGTGGGAGAACTTGTATAAATGTAGGCTGTTTGAAGAGACTTTTAATATTGTTGCAGCATTTGTTGAAACAACATGCAGTTCGAAATTTGCCATTTTAAAATTAAATATGAAGATTGGAGCTCTGTTGCAGGATTTGTCAAGTCTAAAGAAGAAAATCAAAAGTTGCTAAATGTACATTGCTATATTCACAATGAAGAAAGTCATGACAAAATAATGGCATATTTAAACACACCTAATGTAACATCAGAAAGCTCTGCATTTATAAAATATTTAAAAGAAGAAGATTTGGATGTGACCCTAGAAGTTTGGTATCTAATTTAAATTATTGTGGTGGGGGGAAATGTAGAAGTTATTGGTGGGGGAAATGAGATAAAACCAGCAAAATTGTAGAACAGAATTCACTCTATACAACGATGGAGCATCCTTCCACAACACCTGTATTGGCATCTGTGGATTGGCATGAAAATTATCAACTAAATACTTCAAGTTCAAATTGTTATGAAAATCATCAGCCTAGCACTTCAAATTCAAATTGGTATGAAAATCAGCTGCCTAGTACTTCAAGTTCAATTTGGTATGAAAATCAGCAACCGGCCACTTCAAGTATAAATTGTTATGGAAATCAGCAAACTATTACTTCAACACAAAATTTCTATGAAAATCAACAGCCGACAACATCAACTAATTTTTGTACATCAGTATTTAAAGTATCAAAACCCCATTTGGAGTGTAATAAGTTAATATCAGCTCAATCAGGAAGAATCAGGAAAAACACATACATGAGAGAAAGGTGCAAGAGAGAAAGGATAGAATTTACAAAATTACAGTTAACAGTTCCCTCTATTAAAGTGGGATGTACTAGAATACAAACTTTGCAAGCAACCAATGCATATTTGTTGGAATTGTTAGAAAAAATTGAAAAGTTGGAGAAGAAAAATGAACATTGTAAGAAGTAAACACTCATTCCCCCCAAGAAAAACAAAAAAAAAATAATAAAATAGTAAAATGAAAAAAAAAAGTAGATGTAGAATAGAGAGCGAGGAATAGATCACTTTGTGGTAATGGACTAACATGCCACTTAGTGCTCTATTCCTCGTTCTCGCGTTATATTGGATGACCTTGACCTACATTAGTAGGGTGGGGGAAATTGAAAATGGTGGGGGAAAGTGTATAAAGGAGAAGCCTACTGTAGAGGAATCACTCTGAAAGTAAACTTGTCAGAAGTATGGACTTGACCACAAGCAAAGGAGAAGATAGAAAACAAAGATTTCGAGAAATGGCTAAAGTAAGAGAGTCAAGAATAAGGTTGAGATTTTACAAACTACAGAGATTGATTCCTGGTGTTAAGTTAGGAGAAATAAGATCAAGAACGGTAGACATGGCGGCTGATTACATCAGTTACTTACAATCGGAATTAATGATAAAGGAAGCAAGAATAGAAGAGCTGGAGCACAAGATAAAACAACATATTGAAACATCGTACAATGAACCTATAAATTGTGTAATAAAAGAAGAAGATGTAAAAGACTTAAATTAAACAAAAAAATGAATTTGGACTTTGGTTATTGATTGGACACTTCTTAGAGAATGGGGAATAGATCACTTTGTAGTAATGAATCATCATGCTGCTTAGTGATCTATTCCCAGTTCTCGCTTAATCAAAAATGACCTTGACATACTTAGCAAAATATCATATAAGCCGGATCAAAAACAGTTATTCCTCATTTACTGGAAATGGCTCCTGTAGACAACACCGATTATCCAAGGAAATCTATGATTGAAATATTGTATAAAATTCAATTAGAGGATTTAAATATGGAAGAAGATGAAAATAATAGCGAAACTTCAGAAGTAGAAACTATAAATGATATGGATGTGGATGTAACAACATCAGAAGAAGAAAATGCCAATGATGTGGAGAATGAAAATTTGGATATGGATGTAGTAATATCAGAGTCTTCGTCATCATTTGAATATGAAGAAATACATATTGAAACTCCAATTCATATAGAGAATATTAATGAAGAATCTGTTAGTAGAAGATTAATATTTTGTCCAAGACGTTTGTTTTCTTCTGAAAGTGAAGAAGAAGAAGATGAAATAGTAGTGGGGGAACTATTATAAAAGAAGGAAAGGGAGAGCTCATTTCATTTATTGGCGAAATTTTGAAGAGTGAACACCACCAAACATGTATCATTGCGATAAATGTTTGGAATCGTTTAATGATGATATTCTGTTAGAAATACATAAGGAACTAATTCACAACAACATAGAAGAACAAGAAGAACAAGAAGAACAAAATGAAATAACAGCAAGACCTACAACAACTTTACCAAATTTACAAGTATCAGCTTTACCCGGAAAGGTAGTAATGCATCATAAGATTCAAAATGAAGATTTAAACTTAGAAGAATTTATTAGAGAAGCAAAACCAATCATCAGTAGAACTTTAAAAGAAGAATTAAAAAGATTGAATTTTCTCAAATTTGGATTACTACTAGAAGCTATGTTTATAAATGTACAAGAAGAATTATCACCAAGAGGATTTATAACTAAAAATCAAACTATCATAGGAAGTTCAGACATTGATTCAATAGTTGAAAAATGTATAGAAGAAATATTAACTAAAATTCAGGAACATGAAGGACGAGGATCAGGGTGGAGTCTTATAAGTATTGAAGGATTAAATATAAGAGTTCATAAACATGGATATGGACTAATGGGATCTAGTTATATTCGTTTACCAAAAATAATTGAAGATACAAGATCATGTGTTAATGTGAAAAATCAAGATAACGAATGTTTTAGATATGCGATGACATGTAAATTTGTACCAAATCATTGTAATGAACCAAACCAGCACTATGAAAATCAAAGATATAGATATAACTTTCAAGGAATTAGTTATCCTGTATCACTAAAAGATATATCAAAATTTGAGAAGAAAAATCCCGGCACATCTATTAATGTTTTTGGATTAGATAGTTCAAATAAAGTTTATCCTTTACGTATTGCTAAAGAAGAACTAGCAGATCATACAGATTTACTACTACTAACACAAGGAGATGTATCTCATTATGTGTATATAAAGAAATTTGACTCTCTTGTTAATAAACAACTTTCAAAAAATCGAAACAAAAAGCTGATCTGCAAAAGATGTTTTAATTTCCAACGAGAAGGAAGACAAGGAATGGAATGGTTACAAGAGCACAAAAGATTATGTAACAATAATTATGAAGCAAAAATTATTTTACCTTCAGAAAGCAGAGCATTTATTACATTTCAAAAAGTTCATCATCAATATCGTATCCCTATAGTTGTATATGCTGATTTTGAATCAACACTAATTCCTATAGAAGATGAAAATTGTGAAGCTAGAAAAAGTGTCAAATATCAAATGCATAAACCAAATAGTTTTTGTTTAATGGTTAAATCAACATTATCAGAAGAACATTTAAACCAATATGGATTAACTTCAGAACCTCTAGTATATCGTGGTGAAAATGTGGAAACAATATTTCTTGACCATTTATATTTAATAGCTGAAAATGTACAAAGATTATATACAAATATTATACCAATGAAACCGATGGAGGAAGAAGAGGAAATTCAACATGAAAATGCAACTCATTGTTTCTTATGTAAAAATGAATTTACCATTGACAATTATAAAGTTAAAGATCATGACCACCTTACAGGTTATTACAGGGGTGCTGCTTGTAATAAATGTAATTTGAGCTATCGTTTACCACTATTTATTCCTGTGGTTCTCCATAACCTCAGTGGGTATGATGCTCATTTTATAATACCTGAATTAGGAAGAGACGATGGTTCGATAGATGTATTGGCTGAAACTTCAGAAAAATTTATAAGTTTTTCTAAAACAGTTGGAAATGTCAAATTAAGATTTTTAGACTCCTACCGATTTATGCCGTCGAGTTTGTCTAAACTTTCTGAAAATTTAAGGAAACAAGATTTTATTGAAACAAAAAAGATTGTAAGTAACGACAAACTGGATCTCGTACTTCGGAAAGGTGTTTTCCCATATGATTATATAGACAGTTTAGAAAAGTTTAATGAAACATCACTTCCGCCAAAAGAAGAATTTAAAAGTAAACTATACGACATGGACATATCTCAAGAGGATTATGATCATGCATGTAAAGTATGGAATGAATTAGGATTTACAACATTGGGAGAATATTCAGATTTTTATGTTAAATTAGATGTAACTTTATTATGTGATATAATGGAAGAATTTAGAAATACATGTTTTGCAGCATATGGATTGGACCCTCTTCATTCATACACTTCACCTGGACTAGCATGGCAAGCCATGTTGAAAGAAACAAATTGTAAATTACAACTTCTTACTGATATAGATATGGTTTTAATGTTAGAATCAGGAGTTCGAGGGGGATTGACACAAAGTGTAACCAGACATGTTAAGGCTAATAATAAGTATCTGCCCGATTATGATGCATCAAAACCAACAACATTTCTAGGTTATTTCGATGCAAATAACTTATACGGATGGGCAATGTCAAATCCCCTTCCATATGATAATTTTAAATGGATAGATCCAGAATCAATTGGAAACATAATGGATATACCAAAGCATGGTGAAACTGGTTACATTTTTGATGTCGATTTTGAATATCCTGAACATCTTCATGATCATCATTACGATTTACCACTTCTTCCAAAGACTGAAATTTCCCCTACTGGAAGATGGCCAAAATTATTAATGACTTTAAACAATAAGTCTAGGTATGTTGGACATTATTGGATGATACAACAGGCTTTAGACTTGGGATTAAAAATTACAAAAATTAATCGAATACTACAATTCTCTCAATCTTGTTGGCTGAAACCGTACATCGACAACAACACAAGAAGAAGAGCTGCTGCTACATCAAGTTTTCAAAAAGATTTTTTCAAACTGATGAACAATGCAATATTTGGCAAAACTTTAGAAAACAAAAGGAAACATAAGAATATCAAATTAGTAACTGATCCAGTAAAATTACAGAAACTAGTGCAACAACCAAACTTTGGTTCATCGGTAATTATAAATGAAAATCTTGTCGTCATTTCTATGAACAAAAAATCAGTTGTATTGGATCGTCCTTTATATCTTGGAATGTCAATATTGGATATTTCTAAAACACACATGTACGAGTTTCATTATAAGAAGATGGTTAATTATTATGGAAGAGATAACATTGGTATTGTATATATGGATACGGATGCACTTATTTACTGGATTAAAACAAATGACATGTATGAGGATTTACGGACCTTTGTATATAAAGATGATTTTGATTTTTCCGATTATCCTAAGGACCATCCAAATTACGACTATGACAAAAACAAAAAAGTATTGGGAAAATTTAAAGATGAAACAAATGGTGTGCCGATGATGGAAATTGTAGCATTAATGTCTAAACTCTATTCATTTCAACTGTACATAAATGAAAGGAATGAATATCAAGTCACAAAAAAAGCTAAAGGAATAAAGACATCTTTCCTAAAGAAGAACGTACAGTTTCAACATTATAAAAGATGTTTGTTTGAAAATGTTGAAACAACTGCAACATTTAACACTATTAGAAGTTATAACCACCAACTTTTTAGTGTCAAACAAACAAAGTGGGCATTAAGCTACAAAGATGACAAGCGACATATTTTAGAAGATAAAATTAATACTCTACCATTTGGCCACTATTCCTTAAACCCTATCGACCAGTAAACCTATTCTTCGTCCTTTACCTTCTTCCTTTTTCCTTTCCGTAAAAAAGAGGGGACATGGCAAGCTCAATGCCATGTTCCCTCTTTTTTACACTAATATTAAATGACCTTGACCTATATTTCAACTATATATAAGAGAATAAACCATTGTATGGATCAGTATTTCTACAAACAGTGTGCAAGCAACACTTTAAGATGGAAAGTGTAAAGGATAAGATTGTAAATGAACTACATAAACCAGCAAGAAGAAGATTTCCAAGAAGAAGTACAATCATTAAAGGAATGAATGATCTTTACCAAGCTGATCTTATTGAAATGATACCACACAGTAAATTAAACAAAGGATTTAAATATATTTTAACAATTATAGACTGTTTTACTAAAATAGCTGATGCTTTACCCTTGAAGGACAAGACTGGTAAAAGTGTTACCAAAGCTATGGAGACAACAATACAAAGAAATAAATTTAAAATTAAACATTTACAAACGGATGATGGAAAAGAATATTTTAATAAAGATTTTGGAGCTTTGATGAAAAAATATAAAATAAATCATTATTCTACAAATTCTGAAGTTAAAGCTTCAATAATTGAAAGATTTAATAGAACATTAAAAGGAGCTATGTATAAACAATTTTCAAAACGAGGATCATATGTGTGGTATGACATATTACCACAACTTATAAAAGAGTATAACAACAAATATCATCGCACCATTGGAATGAAACCTATCCAAGTAAACAGTGCTAATGCTAAAATTGTATTACAACGCATCAAAAATAATACAACACCAAAAATAGAAAAGTTACAACCAAAAAAGTTTAAGGTTAATGATAAAGTTCGTATAAGTAAATACAAAGGTGTATTTAGTAAAAGATATCTGCCAAATTGGACTAATGAAGTATTTACAATTTATAAAGTGCAACCAACTATACCTGAAACTTACATTTTAAAGGATAATAAGGGTGAATTACTTCAAGGTGGATTCTATGGACATGAGTTGTTAAAATCAACAGTTGGTGATGTATATCTTGTTGAAAAGGTTTTACAAAGGAAAAAGGATATGGTTAAAGTTAGGTGGTTAGGATTTGATAAAAGTGAAGACTCTTGGATTCCTTCAAAAGACTTGGTATAGTTATTAAATAGCTCATTATGTGTTTAACCTTTAAACAAGATGGAGATTGTACAACAAAAAGATCGATTTAATATTAATAATATTGATGAATTGACAGTTGACAATAATAAGTTAAATCATGGTAAACATGGTGAATTACTACCAAATACTATAAGATGTTTAATAACTGGTCCTTCAAATTGTGGAAAAACTAATGTTGTCTTTAACCTTATAACTAATCCTAAAGGTTTACGCTTTAACAATATATATATTTTTTCAAAATCATTGCAACAACCAAAATATCAATTATTAGATAAAATACTTGCAAGTGTACCTGAAGTGAATTTCTACAAGTTTAATGCTAGTGAAACAATAATGCAACCAGGTGAAGCAAAACCATTTTCCATTTTTATATTTGACGATGTTTCTTGTGAAAATCATGATACTATAAGAAATTATTTTGCTATGGGAAGACATAATAATATTGATAGCATTTATATTGGTCAAACATACAGTAAAATTCCAAAACAACTTATAAGAGACAATGCAAATATGTTGATCATCTTTAAGCAAGATGAGACAAATTTAAAGCATATATATAATGATCATGTTAATGCGGATATGCCATTTGATAAATTTAAAGAAATGTGTGGTAAAGCATGGAATGAAAAATATGGATTTCTCGTTATTATGAAAGAAGAAGATATTAAAAATGGTAGATATCGTATAGGATTGGATAAATTTGTATTAATACGTTGAACTACCTATGCTACATCTAGTAACACTTTGAACTTCACAGTGTAAACATGGTGAATCAAGAAAAACTATTAAAAGAAATAAAATTACTCAGTGATTCTATTAGGATAAAGAATCGTGCATTAAGGATGGGTTTAAGTGAAAGAGAAGAATTTTTAGAGAATACATTTAAACCTATCACAGAACCTTTAAAACAGATATCAGAAACTATTGGTAAACCTCGTTATGAAGGAGATGTTTTACTACCAGTTTCTAAACAAGAAGTACAAGCATTAAAAAAAGAAGATGATGATGATGATTCATATACAAGTGCTAGTGAACAAGAAGAAACAAAAAATGAAGAAGAATCAATTGTTGAAAAGGAAGACCAGCCAATACCTGAAGCAGAACAATCTATTCCAAATTTAACTCAATTGAGTAGTGATATATTACAACATGGACCTCTTGGACGAAAATATATAATGAAAATGCTACATGACATGAAATCAAATCCAAATTTAAGTAAATCACATGTATATGGAGCAAGAATTGATGGAAATGAATTGAAAATTGGTAACTCTAAGCTTGAAGTAACTCAAGACGATTATATCATTATTGGTGACCATAGATATAAAGGAACAAAAGGATTATATGAATTAATTTTTAAAAATATACCAATAAAATATTCAGCAAAAGATTTAAATACTTTTAAAGAAATTTTACAAAATACTAACGCTCATAAAAGAAACTACTCAAAGGATGGAATGATTAATCGTTCACGTGCAACAAAATATAGTATTGTTATAAAAAAATTGTTTCCTCCACGAAAATTACCAACATTACGTACCACACCAGCTGTGAGACAACCTTTAAAAAGAAAATCTTTATCACTTATGGATTTATCACTTCTTGAACAACATGGTAAAAAGAGTAAAGGAGATACTTCAACATCTGGTAAAGGATTAATGAAAAATCTATACAATACAAATGTTATCTATTACAACGACATCAATAAATTAGTTGACAGAATGAGACTATTGCATGAAGCTATGGAAGCCGGTCATACTGGTTTAAATAATGAATGGGTGGCTCTAGTTGATGAACTTAAAAATCGTGGTATAATTGTATAATTGTCCGCAAATATAAAGAAGTTACAAGTATAAGATGTATCAGTTCTAACATGAGCGTCGACAAGTTCGGACGCTACTCCGCATTAGGAGTGCAAGTTGGAGAAGACAGAAAAAGAAGCGGATTACCGCAAACACCTGAAGGTGACTATAACATAAGTAATAAACGTTTAAAATTAGTTAAAGATCCAGAAGAAGATACTGATGGAGCAAATTTAAAGACAGTAAAAGAAGCTACTTCAACATCATTGAAATTACATAAGAATACTTATGATGTTGAATCACATAGATTAATTAATGTTGGTAAACCAACTGAAGGTTCTGATGCAATTACTAAAGAGTACTTATCATCTGAACTTTCAAATACTTTAAAATTGCAATGGGGTAACAACTTAAAAGATGGACAAACATATGATGCTGGAAATTATAGAATAACCAACGTGGGAAATCCCAAAAATGATAAAGATTCAGTTAATAAAGAATATTTACATTCTATAATACCGGAAAAAACTGAACATGGATATTCTTTTTATAAATTTATTATAAATGACATTGGATACCCAAAGGAAGACGGTGATGCTGTAAACCTAAAATACATCAAGGACAACTGTATTTTACAAGATGTTAATGAAATCGATTGTCATGGTAAAACATTGACAAATGTAAAGTTTGGTTCTCAACCAAAAGATGCTGTTACTATAGAACAATTATCTAAAGAATTAAAAAAGGAAACATCCAATTTTGTAAAACATGAAGATGCCGTATTAAAGCGGGGAGATAAATTTATACATGGAAATGAAAAGTTTGATTTAATGCAAGGAAATAATGATGAATGGAATGCAGGACGTAAAACAATAACAAATGGAAGATTTGGTATAAAAGATACAGATGTACCTCTAATGGTGCAAACATTAATTGCTACTGGTGGTACATTAGGTACATACAATGGTCGTAATAGAAGAATAAAAGATATTTATCCTGGTTACGAAGCAAATGATTGTGTTACAATGAAACAAACAATAACTTGGGATAAACACTTTGGGACCAAATATGATGCAAAGATGAAGAAAATAATTAATATTTTACCAGGCGAAGATTCAAATGATGCTGCTACTATTGGACAAGTCATAAAAACATCAAAAAGTGATTCAACAGCTTACACATGTAATGATAAACGTATTATGCAATTACATGATCCTCAACATCCAAAAGATGCTGTAAATTTAGATTGTTTAATAAGAATAGTGGGCAATTTACTTATTGATACCCATAATCATATAGCTAGTACAACGAGTCATGTGATAATTCAACCCGATGAACGGGAAGCTTGGATTAAAAATAGAATTATAAATCAATATATAATTAATTTGAATAACTAAGTGTTTAAATATAAAAAATTATACATAACTTATTCATTTATGTAATGTATCTTGTGGAGTAAACACACCAGTTTATATAAGACTACATAATGAAGGCCGTATCACTCAGTCATCATCAAGACAGCAACAAGAGAGGACGTGGTATAACTTCAACTGCGTTATCCCTGCTTAGACGGATACCTATTGGTGCTGTTGTAAATCGAGCAATAGACGCTTTACCATACGAATTACATATTCCTGGAGGTTATCAATATTGTGGACCTGGAACTAAGTTGGCAAAACGTTTAGCAAGAGGAGATCCTGGAATTAATAAATTAGATCAAGCTTGCAAACAACACGATATAGCATATTCAAAGTTTAAAGATTCAACAAATAGATCAATAGCAGATAAAATTCTAGCAGAAAAAGCTTGGCAAAGAGTAAAATCAAGTGACGCAAGTATTGCAGAAAAAGCAGCGGCTTGGGCAGTAACAACAGCCATGAAGACAAAAGCTAAGTTTGGTGGTGGAAGACGACGTCGCAGAGGAAGACCTGCAAAAAGAAGAGCTCCCAAAAAAGGTGGAAATATTAGAAAGAGACGTCGTAGAACTCGTAAAGCAAAAGTAAAAAAGGCTTCTGTTTGGTCAATGGTAAAAAACGGAGCAGGTTTATACCTAAGACCGTACCGTGTGTACTAAATAAAAAAAATCAATTGATAATTCCAAATAAAGCCTTAACTAATCATCAGTTAAATGATTATGTAAAATGTTTGAAAATACCATTCTTTCGAGGAGTTTTTATGAAAGATGCATTACCAACTAAAATATGGAAAAATGAAACTGGAATAGTAAATTTGGATTCCACCTATGGTCCAGGCACTCATTGGGTATGCTATAAAAAGCTCGGACAAACCGTTTACTACTTTGACAGTTTTGGCAATCTACCACCACCTAAAGAACTTCAACATTATTTTCAAAACTCCAAAAACATTTTTTACAATTACAAAAGAGAACAACCTAACAATACTGAAATATGTGGACATTTATGTTTGGAGTTTCTAGCGAAAAGTGTCAGTCACCTTTAAGATGTCATCGTATACAGTGTCACTGAGTGGAAATTCATCCACATTAAAAAGTACTCTATTCCCAGCATTGCGTTTATCCAAAGAAAGATTATGGGAAGCTGCATTACTTGATTTGACTACCTACAATTCAATTCCTAATGTTACAGAAGGAAAAAACAATTTACTACATTATTATGAAACTAAGGATGCTGCAGGAAAATACTCAGAATTGAAAATAATTACATTTCCTACTGGAGCTTATGAAATTGATGATATAAACCAATTACTACAGAAAAAACTCGGAGAAGAAAATATCACCGTTAAAGGAAACAATAATACTTTAAAAGCAGAAATAACTTCAAAATATTATATCGATGTCGGAATGAAAAACTCTATTGGCAGTTTACTTGGATTTACAGATACAAAAAAGAAAATCTTAACTCCTGAAACTACTCATTCAGGTAATACAACTGTTACAATATTAAAAGTAAATAGTATTGATGTAACATGTAATATTATACATGGATCATATAGAGAAGGAGTAAATCAGCATATTTTACATACATTTTATCCAACAGTTGCTCCAGGTTTTAAAATTGTTGAGAAGCCACAAAACTTGATATACCTACCGTTAAACACCAGTTTCATTTCAGACATCGTACTGAACATATTGGATCAAGACGGTCATAGTGTTGACTTTAGAGGAGAAACAATTACTATACGAATACACATCAGAGCGGCGACATAAAAATCAACATGGGATTATCATTTAAACCACAACGGAAGAGTCGGGAGCTCAGTAGCTCCTCGACATTGGAAGAGTTAACATCAGACAACATTCGTTTTCTACAAAAGATTGGATTGAAACTTAACAACGATGGATATCCTGGATATATCTCAAGGACCGACATTCGACGAAACACTATGGGAGAAGGAATATCACACACACAACCCTTACACTTCATCAAAATTAAACAATAATGATGAAATAAGAATTCCCATTCAACAACAAGATATTTACACATTACCATGTGAAAGTTATTTGTACATCGAAGGAAGGGTATTAAAATTGGATGGAAAAACTGCTTCAACAGTTCCTTTTATAAATAACCCAATGGCATATCTTTTTGATGAAATAAGATATGAGATATCAGGGGTGACAGTTGATTCAACAAAAAAGGTTGGTATAACAACTACATTAAAAGGATTAACATCATTAACACCACATGAGAAGAATTCAATAGTCACTGCCGGATGGGTTGCTCCTGATAAAGACACTATAACACCTGCTTCCAACGGTCATTTTGATTTTCATGTACCTTTACGATTGCTTTTAGGATTTGCTGAAGATTACAAAAGGGTTATAATAAATGTTAAACAAGAATTAGTATTACTCAGATCTTCAACTAATAAGGACTTAATACTTGCAGACCCTGCAACTACGGAAGATAAACTGGAATGGCAACTACAATTGGATAAAGTTGTTTGGAGAGTACCTCATGTAAGATTGGCTGATGAACATAGAATCGTATTGTTAAGAAAGTTAAAATCTGACCGTGACATTGTAATGCCATTCCGAAGTTGGGAATTTCATGAATACCCTACATTACCCCAAACAGAACGACAAACATGGACCGTCAAAACATCAACTTACTTGGAACGTGCAAGGTACATAATACTCGGTTTTCAAACTAAGCGAAAAGATGTTATTACTGCAAATGCTGGTCAATTTGATCACTGTAAAATAAAGAATTGTAAAGTTTTCTTAAACTCTCAATTCTTTCCATATGACAATTTAAATGTCATGTTTAGCAAAAAACGTTTTTCCATTTTATATGATATGTATGCAAGATTTCAATCATCATATTATGGAAAGACTAATACACCACTATTATCACCTGATCAGTATTATTCCAAAGCTCCAATAATTGTAATCGATTGTTCAAAACAAAATGAATCAGTAAAATCATCAAGTGTGGATATAAAAATTGAAATGGAATTTGAAGAACCAGTAGCGGATGGAACTTCGGCATACTGTCTAATTCTACATGATAAAATAGTTACTTACACACCACTGACCGGAATAGTGAAGAATGTACTTTAAGAATAATTAGTACAACTACTGCAAAATATTGAGGTTAGAATTATCTTCCTCAATTTTTAAGGTTAGAATTTTGTTTATAAAACACAAGTTGAAAATAAACAATTATGTAATTGTATAAATTTCAAAAATTTTACAAAAAATATAAAAGCAGGAAATTACCTAGTAGAAACTTCATTCTATCTTCAACCGTCGTTTGGGAAACATCGTTCGCAAGATGAATTCTACTAACGGAGAAGAAAATACACCTCTAATGGATGAAAATAGTTCTGATATAGAAAAGCAAGTTGAACAAGAAATGGATGAATTCCTCAAGTTTAACAAACATAAGAAGAAAGAAGAAGAAGGAGAAGATGAAAAAGAAGTAAAAAGAAAAAAGGTTGAAGTTAACATTACAACAAATATTTTAACAGAAGTATTTCTTCGAATTTTCTACCCTATTTCTTCATGCATGACAAAAAGTATATCTGTTGGAATTGTAAAATCATTGGATTATTCACCAATTGTTATGTTAAATCAAGGAAGTAAAATGGTTATCTTTACTGAAACTTCTTGGGATTCTCTAATGAAACATTTACATCTTTTGGAATGTTATTTAACTAACAACACATTTGGAAAAAGAACAAGATTAAGTTTATTAGAATCAAATATTGAAGTTGATATAATCAAACATCGTGGGGGACAAGTTGTTCGCTTCAAAGATTTAACTAGACATGATGTAAAATTACATTTCACTAAAGAAGAATTTTACACTTTAAGTTGTACTACCGGTCCTGTCACTAGATACTTAAAACAACTAGTATTTTCAAGTACAATAATTAAAGATTATCTAATCGATACATTGGACAGACAACCATTCATTCCAATTTTATATGGTCCTGTGGATACTTCAATTTTTAATCGAATACCTCAAGAAGTGGATATGTGGAGACAATTAAACAACTATCACACCAATTTTAATATAAACGAAGAAGCGCAAGAAATAAAAGAAGAACAATCGTGTTTGTAATAACAGTCAGTTGTGGATGAGACTTCATCATGAACAAACGGGTTTCGTTTTCTACTGCATCACAGTTAATGGAAGTTAAAAGAGGTATAATTGAATTTCAAGCTTTTCGAGGGAATGATGGAAATTTCATTATTAAAGAATTAGTAATTTTGGATATGAACACATCTGTAATTTATCATTACTTGTTCAAACCTCCATTTCCATTCAATAAACTAACAACTAAAGCGAAAGTTACAAACAAATGGTTAAACAAACATTTTCATAACTTAAAATGGGATGAAGGTTTTATTCATTATAACATGATGCCGCATATTATGAATCATTATTGTAAAGAGTTTAAAACTATCTACACAAGAGGATTGGAAAAAGCAAATTGGATACAATCATTTACAAGCAATGAAGTGATAAATGCAATAATAGATAGAGATTTCCAATGCTACTTTAATGAACTTTGTATTTCATCAAAAAGTTTTAAACATCGAAGGTCACAGTGTGCTTTGAAGAATGCCTACCGCTTGAATAATTTCCTTCAACAAAGTGGTGGGGGTAGCATCAGTGGTGGGGGTAGTGTCAGTGGTGGGGGTAGTCTCGATAATAAAAGTGAGAGCGCTACCATGACACAGCATGAGTATTACTCGAACCTCCGAAGAGACAACATCTCCAACGGATATTCTTATTAACAAGAAGATTAGCATCAGCAAAAACATTAAGATGGCATCAAACAACTTACTTCAAAATTTAGTTGAACAATTCAACGCTCATTCAAAATCAACAATCCTACCTACAAAGAAATGTTCCGAGCTGAAAGAAGAAAAACACTACATCATTCATACAATAAAGAAGATGGAAACTTCAGTAGGTGATGCTATAAATTGCACATTAAGCGAGGCACCTTATACAATTGGTGATGAAGCAAAATTTCAAATCTTCCTACCAAAGCGCTTCGTACAACTACTACAAAATGAAGATCTTCGTATAATTCAACCCGGCGCACTCTATTTGGTATCACATGGACCAAGTGGAAACAACTCTACTGAACTTACAATTCATGTAACACCTACTACTGATTAGTTTGTACATAAGATTGTAAATATTTCTTTGTATTTGTTTCTCAATAAATATGATATAAACCTAAAAAAAAAAAAATAAAAAAAAATCAAAAAAGCAACATATTGTAATGTGTTTGTACATTACAATATGTTGCTTTTTTTAAAAATTCCATGGGATGACCTTGACCCAATTTTGTGTGATAATAAAAGTGAAAATCAACTTGTTAAATTCATCAGTCTACGACTACCTTTCGTACCGTACACATCTCACTCTCTATCACTAAATACAAAACTTCAACATGTCCCTAAAGGTTAAGTGTGCATCTTATGATACCAACACCATAACTACTTTTGAACAACTTGAAGATTTAACTAACGAAATGCGAGTTTTACTTACCGGTGGTTATCACTTAACTGTTGATGTTAGTGCTACTAATACAAGGATGTTCACTAAAACAAAATATTGCGATGATGAAATATTTTTTTCTACACAACCTACAACTTCTTCATCGCCAGCTGGTCAACATAACGTCAAGTTCCAGAAGTATTACCAATGTTGAATAACTTTTAATAAATAAAATTACAACTAAGGAATCACGTGATCAATATCAAGTTCATAAAAAGGATGTAACAGTTTGATAAATAATCATTCGCTTCTCAGCTCTCGCCACAACAAGATCTATTCTACAAAATGTTATACAGAATGATGATTGAACTTGATGGGAAAATCTATGGAAAGGATTATAACACTGTTGAACAAATGACTCAAGATTTAGATGTATTAACTAAAGAAGGATATCAAGCTAAATTAATTTTAAAATTTCCTGAAGTACATCCACTATCAACAGAAGAACTTATTGCTATGGCTAAGGCGGAGAGAGAAAAAAAATCTGAAGAAAACAAACAGAAACAAACTTCCTAAATTTCAATAATCCTTACACTTGTAAGGTATAATTTTTTAAAACTCCATTTGAATGACCTTGAAATTACCCCTACCACTTTTCATAGTACATAAAACTCGCTATTCATCACTATACAATCTTATTCTTTCACTAGACTCCGCAGCGTCAACATGGAAGAGCAAAAATACAAGTACAAACCTCGTTACTGTTGTGAACAACAGTGTACTGATTTAGGACCAATGATGGTGGATGGGTTAGCTTGTACTAAATGTGAATTCTTCGGATCTTGTTATTGCAAATGTAAAACAAAACAACTACCGCCACCGGAATTGCGAACTTTCAAATTTTACAAATCAAGATATTTTCATACATGTTGTCCTCAAAGATGTTTCAAATTTCACCCTCTAGATCTTGCTCATTGTCAACGCACCAAGTCTCATCAAGATGATTTTTGTACACATATGATAAAAAGATGTAAATACAGATCAGATTGGTATTCCGATCCTGTAGAACCATCAAATGTATAATTTCAGTTTTACACTCTTTTTTAAAACTTCAATTGGATGACCTTGAGATTTCCCCCACCATTAGTTCTAATTTTTATATAATATTAAATCATTCCACTTCCAACACTCTAACTAACAACATGGAAGGAAAATTTATCAAGTTTGAACATATAATAACTGACAGGGAGGAGATGGAAGAATTGTTTCAAAATTTACTTTCTGTCATTGACGAATATCCTATAAGATGGTTCAGAATTGTAGTTCAATATTTAAATCCTGGTGAATTGTTTTCTTCATCGAGTGAAGAGGATGAAACAACTACTTCGGTTCAAATAATTGAATTAAAAGACGAAGAAGAAGAAGAACTAAACGTTTTATTCAATCATAAGCTCAAGGTCCCCTATATAGAAGCCCCCTCCCTAGAAAGCCCCCCTCCCTAAACACCTGCTCAAGGTCGCCATTATATAAGCCCCCCTTCCCTAGGCGCTAATCCTCATTCGATTGCCAACTCTCTAACGATGAACACCTCTCCATTGGCACGAATGAATGCTAGTTTTGAAATAAACTCAAAAGATGATTTACAAGAAATATTTAATGCTTTAAATGAAATTATAGATAAATTTAACTCTATTACAATGAATTTGGAAATAACTTACGCTTGTCCTATTTGTGATAAGGTTGAAAGTTCTGATGAAGACAGTTTACTAAATCTTACTCCTCTTACCCCTCTACAGTCGGACACAACTTCTAAGGCAAATGATGAGCAGCATCTTTCCCCCACCACTTCTATGTAACAACGCTCTTTCCCCCTACCACTTCTTTATTTAACCGACATTTCCCTCTTTTAACTCTCATTCCATCCTCGCCTCTTCAACTGTCAACATCGCTTCTTTCAAAATTTCAAAAAAAAAAAACACAAACATGATGGATATGATGGATGAAGTTCCATTTGTAACAAGGATGGAAGAGGATAAATTGAAATTGGAAATCAAACGATTGGAAATGGAACGGGAAAACCAACTCGAGATGTTACGTTTGTTCAAACTTTTTAAATACATCATCTGGGGACTCTGCGTTTACCTTCTCATCGTCGTCGGTGTTTGTGTTTACAACTCTGTAGTTCATAACAAAACTTCAACCTGTTTAAACACTGCTGTCACACATTGATTGTATCTTTTTCACAAATAAAATTCACAAACCTAATTCTATACCTATCCCGCTATCGCCAGAGTTAGTTCCACTCTCCGAACTATTACTCCGGTGGTAGCGGGATAGGGTTTTTTAAAACTTACTCTGGATGACCTTGACATACTTTCCATAACCCAATTGTCAAGTTGAATTTCAAATTTCAAATAACATCTCCTCCCCCACCGGAAGCTATATGGCATAGCATATGGCGGCAGCAACTGGTTTGGCAGCTGGCCGATGGCAGCTGGCCGGCAGCGGCTGGCAATTGGCACGACTTCCGTTTTGAAAGTAACCAAACCCCACTACTCACGGGTAACACAAAAACATGTTTTATTAACTCTCTTAACAGACAAACGAGTTATAAAAATGTTTATAAATTTGATTTAGTAAAATATATTTATGAAAATTGAACCATCTCCGAGTCTAATCCCAATAGACCCACAGATGGGGCACTATCGAGTTATTTGATTTTTAGCCTTACAAGTAAATACTCTAACTTTCTCAGAGGGAGCTCGGAAGCCATATCGGGCAGAAATAAACTGGTACTTTTCATCTCCAGGAAACAACAGTCAAATCGGCTGTCCGTAAACCCATAAATTAGCGGCAAACAGAAGCGAACCAGATCGACCGCTATCGCAGCGTCAAAGGGAGCTACACTGGAGAAGTTGCACAACAGACGCTTTGATTCTTCGTCACCGATGTCAACAAATCATTCGCCACTGATAAAATATTGATAACGCTCCGCCCAGGATTAAGCAATAACAGACACTCATTCACTTTCAGCCGTCATTAGGGGAGTTTACATTTGAGATAACTCGATGAGAAGCTCGCAGCACGCCGGATGTGAACTATGACTCAAGAGAGGCCAGCTACAAATTATAGATTGCTAAAACTGTCAATGTTCTTCTTTCTGTTCCTGTAAAGGGGGTTTAACGTGTTAATTGGCCCTATATCAAAATATAGGATTAGCAAAAGCAAAAGATATGCACTTGGTCAATACAAAAATCATAAACCCATATATTGAAATCATGAAATTGATGTATAATATATTTAAATGAAACAGTTTTTAACATTGCATTTAAACTTTACAAAGCAATATTCAAAACTTCAAAAAAGATTGAAAAGACTAACGTAAAGAGAGTTTCGGTAGGATATGCCTAATTTTAAAATATCTGGTTATTTTTAAGGAAAAAGTACCAGGTTAACCAAGCCTTGCCAGTTTTGATTCACTTTTGTTATAGTGTCATGGTAAAAAAGCTATTAAGTTTCCAATAACCAACCATACCTATTCACAGTTAATAGCTGTTTCAAAAAGTCTGCTTGACATTAATGTTACTTTCTTTTTGTTTAGGCCTATATTTCGTTGTTATTTCGTTACTAAAATAGCAACCCATAAGACCAATGTTAAAAATTACGATTTTTTAATTTAATTGTAGACCAAATTCGATTTTTCCTGGGATTGAGGATATTTTAAAACTTATTTTTGGGCCAAAACACTTTTAAATATTAAGTTTAAGCTAAAACTTCCCGCTAGATTTCGAGATGGTGGAACACACATTTCTTCAGCCAGTGCTCGTATCATAGTATAGGATTACGTTTTACTGTAAGTTCCCTGATAATTAGCTTTAAATCTTTATTTTATTTTATTTTAAAAGGAATGATTATTTTAAATAGACGGATTATTAAGAAGGTTTTAGTAATGGTCTAAATGGTAATACTTGGTATTAAAAAATAATCCAGGAATAGGCTGGATCAATGTTATACCGGGTGTCCCAGGCCATCCGTAGGCCTACACCCCTTTTAAAATCTACACAATTAATTTTTCAAAAACAAATTGTGCCATTATAGGTAAACCAGTTGCCCTCTATCCATTGATGATAATTTCAATGTACAGGGTGTACCAGAAGTAACCTATCCAGACCGGAAGTCATAAATTTTAAATACGAACACCCACTTTTTATGGTATTTTTATACTCTAGACATAATTTTAAGACTACTTTAAATTTTAATGTGTATCCCTAATTCTAACGGTTTGGGAGATAATGGAGGTAGAAGTTTGATTTTTTCCCCATAAGAATAACATGGGACTAAATTTCACATCCATTATCTCTGTAAATGTACCGTTAAACTAAAAGGGCCTAGCATACAAATGCCTTAGCTTCTTCTTTTATACACTTTAGTATCATAAATTATTAGTTTTGTCGTAAATTATTTTGTTTTCCATAAATTTTTCAATATGGCGGAGATTATTTTTAATGTGTAGAAAACTCAAATTAATTACGTGAAAATTGGTATTTTATGATGAATTATTATTTAAAATGAGGTTATAAGAAATTTTTATGCTTGGACAGTTATGTTTAAGGTAAAAGTTTCAGTGTTAATGGATATAAAAATTTGCCCCATGTTATTCTTAAGGGAAAAAATCAAACTTCTACATCCATTATCTCCCAAACCGTTAGAATTAGGGATACACATTAAATTGTAAAGTAGTCTTAAAATTATGTCTAGAATCTAAAAATACCATAAAAAGTGGGGGTTCCTATTTAAAATTTATGACTTCAGGTCTGGATAGGTTACTTCTAGTACACCCTGTACATTGAAATTATCATATCAATGGATAGAGCGCAACCGGTTTACCTATAATGGCACAATTTGTTTTTGTAAAAAATTAATTGTGTACATTTTAAAAGGGGTGTACGGGTGGTCTGGGACACCCGGTAGATATCTTAACGTTCTTAAAAGAATAAAATAATTAAGTTTTGGTTAAGTAGCAAAATCAATAAATTAATTAACTTAACAAATGTTAAACACTAGTAAATGGAGTAAATACAATAAATGCAAATAAATGCAATAGTACATTTTATCTGGGACCAAACTAGTAATGTTATTAATGCCAGTCATTGAAACTGTAATATTATGATGCCATTAAAAAATAGATACTATTTTCAGCTTCCACAGCAAAAATCAACGGCCCTTAAAGTGGTTTTAATACAATGTTCAATGTTCATTTATGCTTTTTTCGATTGGCTATTTTTACTTCCATTTTATACACCTATAAAAATACCTACTCTCAAATTAAAAATAATAATAATAATTTTGAATCCTTTAGGTGCCATGCGAAACTTAATACTGTAATAGCCCTTATAGATAATAGGCCTACTATTTATCGTTATATAAAAATGCACACACGGGTTTTAGCTTCAAAAGCAGATTTCTCGCAAAACCCGGTTTTCTATTTGCATTTTGAAAGGGTGGCGAGAAAAGGCAATATGGTGGAGCAAGATAAGAGCACAATAGAGAGAGGGCTCACGGTATCAGCTAGTGATGGAACTAATAGAAATACAAACATTAAACTCTCGAAAGCCCCTGAAAGTTATTCGGAGGACGAAGTGATAAGAGCGATAGCAGCAGCGGTGGGTGATTAGTCTCTATTGTGAAGTAGAGGGAGGGGCGATACTAAACAGATAAGATAAGGGAGAGGCTGCAAATCTGATTATCATTTTGAATGAAGTGTCGACGAGCCGGACCCTCCTCTCCCCTTCCGGGCAAGTGAAAATAAGAGAGCCTCCAATTTATCCATGGATTTCTCACAAAATAAATGTCAACTGTTTTATACTTAGGAGAATCCTATCCTATGCTCTAATACGAGTAAGGTATATTCGTTTGTATGCATATGTTTGCACACGGATCTCGAAAACGGCTCGAACGGTTTTCTTCATACTTTGTTAAAAACTTAGTTCTCGTATAAAAATATTATGTACCTACAGTATATAAATCTCAATGTCAGGAAAAATCTCATTTCATTAGATTCTTGAATTTAAATTCAAAAATTTTAACTTAACTCCGTCTCATTGAGTTAAAAATAATAATAAAAAAATAAAGTAGCTGAAAACAGCTGACTCAACTTTCAAACCACGAACCACGTTCTCCCAGCATAAACATGTGGTTTGTTTCTATTGTAGTTCCAGTTATAAAGTGATAACCAATGACAATGGTCACATGTAGGCCTAGTGTTTAGTGCTGGGATGATCTACTAAACACATACCGTTTATTAACAATGTTGCAATCCATGCCATTACAAAGGCTATTAGTAAAAACAATAAATCAAATGAACTCACACCCACAATCCATAAATATAGTTTTGTTTACCTTACAGTACATTTTATTTTATATTTGTCCTTGCGTTTCAACATGCGTATTCAGCTGCAGCATATGAAGAAAAGTAACTGGTAAAATAGCAACGACATATCTCATAAAAGCATAAAACGTCGAGGCCCGAGAAGTGATCCCTGAAGTACACCATAAGATGCCACACAAGACACGGCGACATTTGACGATCAACCCACGTCAGAATGCACAAATGTAACTTTTCCACTTTACTATTCGTCCCGTACCGCCAATCATTCACGTTGTGCGTCGCAATTCCACCGCGCAGTTGCGAGATGCGCTTGGTGCATCACTTTGTTCCTAACGAACGCTACACGGTGTCTAACAATGTAGCTGCGCCGGCGCTTCGCTGCGCGCCTCCTGTAAATCAGGCGCATGATTAACGCCCTCCGTCGGCAGTAAACCACGCAGTAATGTGGCCTAAACTAGTTCCATTTGCCCGGCCCGCGCTAGTGTTTACAGTCCGGGCCGAATTTATGCGCAGGTCGCAGTGCGCATGAGCACCTGATTTCATTACACAACAAATTGCGCCAGTATTTATGGATCACGTCCCGCTGAAAGCTGTTTACTTATGTTGCGAACCCCGCGCCGCGCCGCCTCTCCGTGGGAAAGGGGAGAACATTTGTGCGTTAAATTATTCCCGTCAACGCGACCGTATTTTACCCGATTTGCAGAAATACTGTGGGGAGAATCTTCTGTGAATAATCTGGTGACTAGGTTGTTAACTTATGGCGCTAATATTCCGATCATTTTATTTTAATTACATGTAATTAAATATTTCTTTAAACGAAGATTGAGCGTGTGTCGCTAAATTGTGAAATTAAACATATATAGTTATACATAAATACTTTATACTCTATGTATAATAATGATTTTTACTTTTATACGTCTCAAAATTAATTTCAGTTCCAATGTAAAATATAAATTATCCGATGAAATAGCTATAACCAGGCTATATTAGAAAACCACAAATTATACATATAAAATGGTATTCAAAAATAAGTAATCGCAGATAAAGAAATTTAAATATCAACATTTTAAAATAAAGTTGAATATGATTAGGCCTATTTAATTCAGCATTCAAATAGTGAAATAAACACTGCAGTATTAACTCATTATGATTATTCTCAAGGTTAAATTGTTTAATGTATTGTATTGTTTTCGCTTAGCACTTTGTAGCTGTCGGAGATAGATATACGCCCAATACAACGTCGGCATACAGACACAAACCAGTCACGAACGAAATGTAGTATGTGTATAGAAACGCAACGTATAAACTATTGGACATTCCACAGTTTACTGTCTTATTAACCATTTCCGCTTCAGACGACGGGGAATGAATATCAAGTTTACAATATCTTCATGAATTCTGAGAAGTCATCTGAGGTAAGTACCAACAGATCAACTAAATATTTAACATATTTTTTACAAATGTGTTTGTTTCATACTGCTAGCGATTAAGTTTTGAATAGTTGATCAAAATAAAAAGATAGGCCAATTCTTAATCCTTTTTAATAGATTAAATTTTTTAAAGCAATATTTTTGTTTAAAACTATTTTATTTACATATTTCTCCATTAACACTTTATTTATACAGTATCTCATGTCAAATCTCGTAATTTACCCATAAATATATCAGTCTCCAATCTCCCACTGAAATAGACATTCGTAGTAGGCCTACTAAAGACAATTCTGCAAAATAAATCGGAAAGCAATTTTATCTAGGCCTATTTACTTATTTGATTACATGGCAATTTTTATGGTTAAAATGTAAAAAAAATCCGTTCAAAGAGTTTGTTATTTTATTTTTGTCTATCTGAACAATTCATAGCACATAACTCAGATAGGTATCACTTGTGGCTCTTAGTGGCAAATTAATATTGTATGCTGGGCCAGTACCTCGTTGATTGTAATCAAGTGTAATCGTTGGTTCTAAGTAGAGGAAAAGTTAAAACTGTTGGGATTAAAACTTGCCATGCACACTCTAGGGTAGCTTATTTCCTACATATCACTATACTCCGCTATGAGGGAGACAAATAATACATGTCATTTGTCCATTTTAGATTCAGTATTCTGAGAGTAGACGCAAATTTTAGAAAATCAAAAATATATGACAAAGTGTTCATCCCCAGAGAAATGGTCCATAGTCAAACCTCTACCAAACTTTACTAAAATGATTTTTGAAATGTAAAGTGCATCGTAAAATACCGGGTGTCACAGACGACCCGTATACCCCTTTTATATTTTACAGAATTAACTTTCTTACAAAAACAAACCGTACCATAATAGGTTAAACGACTAGGCTCTTTCGATTTACGCTAATTCCAACAAACAGAAATATCCCATTCACACCGGAATTCAATTTTTTTTTAATACAAACCTCCACTTTTTAAGGAATTTTTGGACTCTACATTTAATTTTAAGACAACTTTGTACTTTAATTTGCACGCTTAATCCGAACGGGTTGGGAGATTTGAAAGTTAAATGAGAGTTGAAAGTTTTGTTGTTTTTCCAAAAGAAAAACAGTTTTAAAAAATTTACATCCATTATCTCTGAAAATATTCCGTTAAACAAACATGTCACATCATAAAAATGTCTTAGACTCTCATTGTAAATACTTTTCCATATTGTTTACGTAAACTATTTTACTTTTTACAAAGTTTATAACATGACGGGGGGGGGGGGAGTTTACAGAACATGGAAAAAAAATTTTAATTACATGTTAATCGGTATGTTATGATGGAAAAGTATTTCAAGTGAGTTTCTACATTTTTGTGCTTTGACAGTTTTTGTTTAAAATATAAGTTTCAGGGACAATGGATATGATGATTTCCCAATAGGGATATTTTTTACAATTTGTCTATAGACTACAATATCGAAAAAATATCATGTAAATTTAAAATTTAACGAAACCTATTCATTTTTTACCCTAAATTTGTAATAAATCTACCTATAAACAAGTAAAGTTGGTTTAACTCTTGTTTTCGCTGATAAGTTTATATTAAGCTCGAGTCTTTGAAAAAAAAAAAAAAAAAAAAAAAAATATGAACCAGCGCCCTAAACAATTACAAACATAAATATGATTGATTACAAGTATATCTCAGTAATAAGGCCCTCTTTAATTGCTTACATATATGTTCCTGAAAGTGTCTACAATAAATAATACTATATACAACTACCGCATACTAAGAAAATTTGAGCCTGCAGAACAGAAAAGCATTTTTCTTTAATTCAGAAACAGCCTTTTTCTTTCATTTTTTTTTCTTACATTTTTCTTTCATCTAGAACCAATTTATAAAAAAAAATAACTAAAATTGTATTAAACATTTGAACACTACCGTAGAAGGCTAATCAGGAAACGAACAAAGAATCCCTCCGGAATTCTGATCCAAAGCTTTTTTACCTTGAATTATAGCCAAGTACACTATTACTTATACGCTATTTAGTTGTACATGAGAATTACATAACACCGTTATGTTATCTTTAAAGCAACACAATGGTTCAACAATTCCATAATCTGTGGGTTGTAAACTGTAAGAGAAGAAGGCACGGAGTCTATTATGCCATGAAACTGAGGGAACAATGCCAACGAGTCCTGGGAGACTCAAGTGGGTGGTTCACTGGCCGCGGGCCGGCGTCTCGTTCCGGCAGCTCCGGCAAAAATCGCTCGCTGACCGAAAAGTGCCGGAGACGGTCTGAGCGGACTGAGCGGAGCGGTCTGACCTGACGTAGTGTGCGGCTCTACATTTGAATACATGGCTTCCGAATTTTGCCGGAACGGTCTGGTCTGAGCGGTCTGAGCTGGTCTGCCGTAGTGTGCGACAAGCCTTATGGGGAAAAACTAAATTTGCACCGCCATTATCGACTAAACCGTTAGGATTAGGAGTAAAAATTAAATTGTAAGGTTTTCTTAAAATTTCGTGTAGAATCAAAAAATGATTATAAAAACGAGGATTTGTATTGGAAATTAATGACTTCCGGTATAGAGAGGTTACTTCTGGTACACCCTGTACAGTTAAATTAGAGCCAATCAATAGAGCGTAGGCTAACCGGTTTAGGCCTGCCTATAATGGTAAATTTGTTTTAATTAAACATCGTATGAAATTACTAAAAAATTAGCATTTGAGTTACAAATTTGATTGAAGTTCGCTCAGTACTCTCTTAGTAGCCTACACTAGCAACTTACTTAGGATTAATTCTGCATTGCTTTGACTCTTTGGTTTGTAAAGGGCAGACCCCTGTTTAGTTATATTTATCTGAACAGTTTAATGGCTAGCTCTATAGTTTAAAATAAATAAAAATACTACTCCGTTATATCAGTCGTAACGCAAGGTCATGTAAAGCCGCTTGCATATGCAAATTTGGAGTTGCAGTTTTGTTTACAGTCCCCTGCACAAACATTTTATGTCGTTTTATATTCTAGTATTATTTGCATCGTATTACCGTATATTATATCTAGTATTATCGTTTACGATTATTTGCATGTAAACCTGAGCAACAGTCTTGCGCTCTTGCCCAGTGTAACTAGGCCTACTCTATGTTTGTTTCTATGACAAATTACATGCAGGTTACCCCTACATATAATGAAAACCCCCTAAAAAGACAAAAGAGATCTTGGATAGTAGATAAAAAAAATAATATTTTGAAAACGTAAAATTCATGCCTTAAGAGCCTGCAGTACCTAGGATTTTTATTCCCGTAAGACTATGTTAAATTTCAAACATCCGCTACGACTTTATGTTATTTTAAAGGAAATTTTAATATCTAGCACACTGTGAAATAAAAATTACGATTATAGAGATATTTATGAGATTAAACTATACTAAAACAAACTTGTCCATATTCTATAAAAAAATCTTGAGAATACTTTGTTGTTAATTAATCAATCAATAATATAAAACTTTTGATTTTTAGGGAATTAGGTATATTAAAATTTTCTTCACATTTACATAAAAGATTAATATTTTTCGACCAATATTAAAGGAGTAGCGGATGTTTGAATTTTTACATTAGTCTTATGGGAGTAAAAATCGAAGGCGGTCGGCACTGCAGGATCTTAGGGTGTCGATTCCCTGTCCATGGCTTCTTTTCAAGTGAGACTTAAATTCTTTAAATTTTAAAGTCGTCTAAAACGCATCTGCAAACGATGTAAATATATAGGATCACACTAAATTTATACTCCTTCATTCAGTTTTAGTACCATGTAATATACTGACGGTCAAATTGTTGTTTATATGATCGGTGTCCTAATATAATTACTATAGTGATTATTTAATGCATTCAATAATTTAGTTTTTTATTTAGTATTTTTTGTAAACTGTACATTACAAACAAAAGAAAAAAAGTCAACTGCGTGTATTACTGAAATCATTCATTGTGTTGAAAGAACATTGTTAAAACAAACTTCATTAGTACGCATTTTTTATAGTTTCCCTCCATTTCAAAGACGCAACCTTTGGAACTTCCGGTTGCATAACTCGAACAAAGACATCCGGAGTGAAAGTATCTCTAGTAAGAGAGCGATCATGTCATGTGTGTTAGGCCGATAGTGTTATCATCGGCAGGTGTCAGCGTTGTGAAAGTGTTAATGCACCGGAGCCATCTGGGGCCGCGACGCCCCGACGCCCAGTCACCGCGGACGTGTAATTTCGGAAATGGTCCATCTGGAAATTACATATCGATAATGGACAAGAGCACCGCAAAGAGCCACCTGTTGCTTGTGAATTCGGGAGTGACTTGGAGAGATTTTTTATATAAAGGTGAGCCACTTTCTGAGGTTTAGGTCTACTTTTGTGGGAAAGTGGCTATTCTGGCACACAGAACAATCTGGTTTGATGAATTACTTAATTACTTTTGATTTTAGCGAATTTCCCTACAGGGAATACGCTATTACGGTAGTAGCCATGATAACATCTAAGCCCGGGACCATGTTAGTTTTTCATTTTGAGGTCCCCAGAAGCCAAAAACACCATTCGTTCATTTTCATATATATGTATATATATATATCTATATATCTATATCTCTATATATCTATATATCTATGTGTCCGTGGTACTGATAACTTTTGACAGGGACCTCCGATTTTGATGAAATTTGGTATGAAAGTGTAAGGCTAGGTCTATTTTCATGAGTTCGCAAACCAGCATGATCGGGTTATGGGAACGGGGTTTTATGGGGTTTCAAAGGGGTCGAAAATGGGTTTTTTGCATTTTTTGAGCATAATTTTAAAAATTCAACAATTTTAACTAAAACCATTTAAAAGAGCTTAAAAAAACAAACAATTTAATATTTTGAATTTTTAACTTGGCTTAACAGGTTACAGAGAAAAGCCAAAAATAGGTTTTCCATGTTAATCTTATGGGAAATCAACAAAACCCTGTATCTCGCTTATTTATTGGAATAACTTGATAAAATTTGGTATGTACATTCACTTGGGGGGAAACATGGGGGGGAACATACCTTTCCACAATAAATCCAATTATAAAATTACAAAAATGCATAATAAGGATAATGGTTAAAAAATCTAGAACCGAACACTCGCTGCCTCTTTTCAGACAGTTAAATATTCTTCCATTTAGAAATTTGTATGTTTATAAAGTCTTAAAAATTTTCTTCACCAGAAGTGTTGCTTACCGTACAAATATTTCAAAACCATATGAGCTACGTTTTAATCACACTATTGCACTGCCTAAGCCAAATCTGACCCATTACCAACATTTCTACACATTCAATGCACCTAGATTATATAATAGGACATTTCAATCCATTACACAACTAAATGGCAAAAGAAAATATTTAAATAAACTTAGAAAATGGATAATTGGCGTTGAAAATGTTGAAAACGTTGAAACCACAAATTTAGAATTACTTGATGACTGGATAAAGGGATAGCTTTTATGTTATTTTTTTTATTTTAACATGGTTAGTTCGAACTTGCTTTTCAGACTTTTTTCACTTAATTAATATTAGTGTATCAAGCTAATTGGATATATATATATATATATATATATATATATATATCGTTTATTGTATTTTATTGTTTCATTCAATTGCAGGCCACATTGTAAAGCAAATAATGCAGCATTTCAAAATATGTTTAACTTTTTAATGAATCAATTATTTGAATAGCAACTTGGCACATCTTTTCTTTTCTGTTAAAAAAGATAATCAAATGAGGGGACCCCCTAACGGGCTTGGCCTTGGGGGCAACCCAATTATTCATCAATATTCATAATGTCACTATTTTGTTTATATTTTGTATGTAATGATTATAAAGATATGTTTTACTCTTATGTATGCACTTTGCCAGTGTAATGTGATGTTATTTGTGATTATATAATTTTGTAACATGTACTTTGATGAATAAAGAATTATTTTTACTTGGTAAGGTTCAACTGATATTTGCTTACAACACCTACATGGTGGCAAACCTACGTACTCACCCCTATGGGGTCTATGGGGAAAATGAAAAGAACACCACAACTTGATAATATTTGGTATGTTCATTCACTAGGTAGGATTTAACTGATATTTGCTTACAACACCCATATGGCGGCAAACCTACTTACTCACCCCCATGGGGTTTATGGGGAAAATTAAAAAGTGCCGAAAATTGATACAGTTTGACATTTACCTCGTAACTATTACATTTCCTAACAAAACTAAAATTTTCCAACAACATCCCAAGGCAGCCAACCTACATACCCATTCCTATGGTGTTAATGGGGAAAATACAATATCTCAAGATCGTTTGGAAATTCTCTGAGTACGCAGGTCTGCTGCGACGGGGGTATTTGTGTAAATTATATTACTTATTTATTTTGTACAAACCGAGTGAAAAAGAAGATTAAATTTAGCAAAATTTAATAAGTTTTAATGCTGAAGCATTTAACGTAAGTAATGTAATCTTCTAGGAAATTATATTAATATTTTATACATTACGGTACAGTTTGTCACGTTATATGAATAATACTTTTCGAATTTTACGTTGAACTTTCTAACTTAAAAATAAAAACAATATAATGGCATTTTCATGTTTTAGTTTTTAGGGATATTTTTTACAATTTGTCTATAGACTACAATATCGAAAAAATATCATGTAAATTTAAAATTTAACGAAACCTATTCATTTTTTACCCTAAATTTGTAATAAATCTACCTATAAACAAGTAAAGTTGGTTTAACTCTTGTTTTCGCTGATAAGTTTATATTAAGCTCGAGTCTTTGAAAAAAAAAAAAAAAAAAAAAAAATTATGAACCAGCGCCCTAAACAATTACAAACATAAATATGATTGATTACAAGTATATCTCAGTAATAAGGCCCTCTTTAATTGCTTACATATATGTTCCTGAAAGTGTCTACAATAAATAATACTATATACAACTACCGCATACTAAGAAAATTTGAGCCTGCAGAACAGAAAAGCATTTTTCTTTAATTCAGAAACAGCCTTTTTCTTTCATTTTTTTTCTTACATTTTTCTTTCATCTAGAACCAATTTATAAAAAAATAACTAAAATTGTATTAAACATTTGAACACTACCGTAGAAGGCTAATCAGGAAACGAACAAAGAATCCCTCCGGAATTCTGATCCAAAGCTTTTTTACCTTGAATTATAGCCAAGTACACTATTACTTATACGCTATTTAGTTGTACATGAGAATTACATAACACCGTTATGTTATCTTTAAAGCAACACAATGGTTCAACAATTCCATAATCTGTGGGTTGTAAACTGTAAGAGAAGAAGGCACGGAGTCTAATTATGCCATGAAACTGAGGGAACAATGCCAACGAGTCCTGGGAGACTCAAGTGGGTGGTTTGACTGAAGTCGGCCCACAGTGCTGGAACGCCGCTGTGGAAGACGTGCAGAGTGAATAGCACTGCCATTTATGGCTAGGACTGTATTAATCAATACCAACTAATATAATTAACTACTGCAACCAATGTAAGGCTAATATAGACTAATAGGACTGTAATCAATTAATAATAACTAGTGTACTTATTGCTCGAAATCGAGCAATTTATATTACTACAATACAATATTACTCTTAGTTATAAATCCGACCAATCCAATATTGTGAATATATCAGTAATCACAAAAATTACACATATTTACAGCTGTACAATAGCAGGTGTTTAAAATGCTCAAACCAATCCAATATTTATTCTAATGGGAAAATGTAAATCTGTTAAGAATTGTAGGAGGAGGAGAAGAAGTCCTCTTTTAAAAAAGGCTTAGCTTATTAAATAAGTATGAATTCGTAGATGAAAAATTATTGACAAAAACTTGAAGAGTCTTTATTCAACTTAGCTGCTCACAACACATACAGAACGTAAGCTATTGTAGATTAAAATCCATGGCCTTGTTGGTCTTCACAAATAATGAATCTCATTGTTTATTTTTAAATTTGAGTTTTCCACATAATTTTAACATTATAGGTAGTCTGTATCGCGGACGTTATTTTAACACTGATTAATTTAGCCTAATCATTTTAGATGTGCTATTTTTGTTTTTAAAATAACATGAATCACTGATAGCTGTGAAGAAACAATGCATTGATTTGAATCTTACACTTGTTGGCATATACTTGGCATGGATTTGTTAAATGCAATACACTTAGAGGTTCTACAGCCTCAGGAGTTTCCTAATAAAACCCAAGCACATGTTGCATTACTATAATAAAGTACTAACCAAATGTACTTGATTTTCCTTTTACAGAAGAGTATTGTAAGAGTTGTATCCGCATTACTCTCACCCATATAAAGTACTGTATAATCTGGTGGAATCTGATAGGGTTTCCTCTTCAGCCATACTTTCCCTACGCATAACTTGAAATGGTAATAGAATGAAGTCCCTGACATTTCCTATAACAGAAAAAAACATAAGATGTCACTCAGGGGAATTTAATTATGTTTATTTTATTATCCTCCTTCAGATTTTTGATCCCCAATTTAGTGTAATTTAGTATGAATATGTTTTAAATATAAAACGGCTATAAGCTCTTGAAATGCGGTGTTGCAGTGTTGATCCAGAATTCTCTCCGGGAGGGGACAAACTCTTTACTACTACCTAAAAACTGATATGTTTAAACCAAATTTATAGAAAAGCAAAATTTATAACTCTGTGTTGTGTATAAGTTATCTTGAAACTATATAAAGCACTTACCTAAATAGTTTTAAAGATTTTGATTTACATAATTTATTGTTTTTGTGGGGGAATTATTATCTTGAAAAAAATAATTGATTTTATAGCCAAAAAAAGTTTCAATTATTTGGGTTCTTGTACTCTTAGAGGGCATTTTTACCGTAGGCCTCATCTACTGCTATTTACTCACCATTGCCAATAGAGAGTTTTTGCACATACGGTAACGCTAAACGCTACTTCATTTTTAGCCAATTTGTATATTTTAACGTTTGGTAAACGCAAAAACATATTTAAAAAATGAGATTTATATCAACTGTTATTCATTACTTACAACAGTTCAAAATAGAATAACGACGCATTTACAGTAACTATGAAAAATTAAAGTATTTTTTAGCGTTTACCGTATTATTTACCGTATGTTGCAAAAACTCTCCAATGTGAAATTCCATGCATAACCACACACATCGTGACTGAGAGTTAAAAGAAAACTAAAATATTTTACAACTGCTGAGATGTAGTAAATATGCCAACAGACAAATATTAATAGGACTTCTATACACTTGAGGGTTTACCGGCTCTTTCCCCAGATAAACCCACCCATCGAAATTGCCTTATTGGGCTTTGAATCCCACAACCAATAAGTTAGATACATGCATTTGTATCCCTTCAACGTTAGTTTAGTGTACGAGGTTGAGACCATACTCTGTATTTAATCCACAAGATGCATTCCACCAGGGCACGATCCATCACCTAACGTTTGAGTTCGTGATCCTCAGGTTTCTAGTAATTGAATGTTTTACCTTGACCTGATCATGTCTAAGAGTAGACTGATTGGATGATTATTTCAAGCCGTTTGAGAAAGATTTTAGGATGAATTTTCACGTTTAAGGAGCAAAGAGATATATTGGGAGATTTTAACCAGCTCTTAATCTTTTAGCGAATTTCCCATAGGGAATAAGCTATTACCGTAGGTCTCATGGTAAGACCTAAGCCCGGGACCATGTTACTTTTTTGTTTTTAGGTGCCCAGAGACCAAAAATAATAGTCATTAAAATTTATATATATATATGTATATATATATGTATATATATATATATACATATATATATACATATATATATATAAATTTTAATGACTATTATTTTTGGTCTCTGGGCACCTAAAAACAAAAAAGTAACATGGTCCATATATAATATATATAATACATATATACATATATACATATATACATATATACATATATACATATATAATATATATATATATATATATATATATATATATATATATATATATGTATGTATGTGTCCCTAGACACGATAACTCTCGTAAAAATGGTCCGATCGACACCAAATTTGGTAGAGATGTGTATTCCTACGTTTATTCAGATGAGTTCGTAAACCAGACGAATCGACCTATCGGAAGGGGTAGTTTTGGGGGGTTTTGTACCCCAAAAATGGGTTTTTTGCATTTTTCATATGTAATTTTTAAAAATTTCAAATTTTTATTTTGACCATTGGATTCAGCTCAAAAAAACACACAATTTAGTACTTTGAAGCTTTGCTCTATCTCCATTGGTTACCGAGATATTACAAAGTCTAAAGACAGTACGTTGTATTTTGAGGCTCCAATGTTAATCTTATGGAGAAAAAGGATGTGTTAATATTTCACTAATTAACCAATGATTTTGGATGTAACTTGGTATTCAGCTTCATTTGGCTAAAACTCATCCATTTATGGTAAAAATCTTGGTTTTTGTGCTTATCATGGCAGCAAACCTGCATACTCTTTTCCCATGTTAATCATATGGAGAATAGGCAAACTCCTTTAGCAATGGACAGATATTGATGAAATTTAGTGTATGGCTTTATATGGTCAAAATAATTTTTTTTTAATTCTAAAAACCTACTTTTAGTGTTCCCCATGGCAGCATACCTGCATACTCTTTCCCTACATTTATCATAAGGAGATAAACATTTATTTCCCTATTTATGAGCTTGTGAGGATTTTTGGTTTACAGGTATATCTGGTCATAATTAATACTACTAATTTGGAAATTCGCTGAGTACGCAGGTCTGCTGCGACGGGGGTATTTAAATAAACGCAAACGGTCATTATGACTACAAGGAAGTGACAGATGAAAACAGTGGGTTACATAAATGTGAAATGATTAGAGTTCAATTTAAGTGGAGATAGGTTCATGGAAATACTGGTACTCGACCGCTTCCCTGTTACTTCCAGTTGCACATGCGCGTAAACTGGAGGCAATAAATATCGTTTGGTTGTGTATTTTCCAAATGATATAACGACCGGTTGGGGCCACACCGGCGCGGACCTCCTCCGACCCGTCACTCACACAACTTTACGATCGACACAATTAATATTCCACCAATTACAACCTATTACAACCGAATCTATCACAACTAACGACGAATTACACCTGTTTTATTGCCTGTAATTCTGTCCGTCGGACGTTGACGTGAAGGATTTAAACCCGTATTCAAATTTACGGCAGGGTATCGGGTTCTGCAAAAACCTATTATTGCGGATTGAGACGTGTCTCGAAATTTAGAAATTGGCCACGACGGTGGTGCGCATGCGCACAAATCAACCGCTTGTGCGTCCGCGTGCGTGTGCGCAATTAGCGTACCGCACAGGAAGTGTGTTATTGATTGTTTATGGCTGCAATTATAACGTATTCAGGTTCCCACGTGGGGACATTGTTCGGTGCGCGGAGGCGGCATGGACGGACGCGTAGGAAGATCGGTCAACAAATAATTCAGGGACTCCTGCGGCTATACGAGATTCGACGGACCGCGCGGCGCTGACGTGTCTTTGGCCACTTCGGAAATAAACGCCAGGATGACGAAGTCACAATTTTACGATGGGACAGGTCTGTGTTAAAATTTAAGTTAATGCATGCAAATTTCAAGAGTGTTATTTTGCTTGACTTATTAAATACGTGATGATCTATCTATATACTGTAAATGACGTGGCCATGACTCTCCTTTAAGAACTTGCAAAATCAATCAGCAAACCTCTTAACGTAGATGATGGGTTAATGCATTTCTCTGCGATGCAATTCTGATGGAGTTTCAGAATGAAGTGACAAAGGGCCAGCATATATCTACTTTGTTAATCGTTCCAATGCATCATTTGATGTCTTAGTGTAGACCTAATGGTCTCATAAGTCATTTTTAATCTATTGTTCCCATAATGTTAGTATTATATATTCTATGTCTTTCCTCATTTAGCAATATGTTGTTGTTTTTAATAAAGTTTTTGATGAGATAAGTGGGGTTTTTGGAAGTTATAGTAAAAATATTCTGCCCTATTAGCTATCCATAGGGAGGATCATAAAAACATATCATTTCCTGTTTTTATGCCTTTGGTAGTCAACAGAAAGAGAAAATGCCCCACATAGAGCACTGCAACACCCCATGTTTACTTCCATCTTCAACAGGTAAGACAACATAACAGAAGTTTATATTTGTCATTGTAAAATAATTGAAGATGAAAGGCTTCCATGCACTATACCACTACCTTTTGAGATAGGTAGCTTCCCAGGACAACTTTAAAACTGGTTTATACTAGTTGCGAAGTTGACATTGGGTATACAGCAAACGAAGTTGTCATAACACTGTGGTAAGTCTTTTGGCTGTCCACTATGAAAATTTCCATTCCTTCATAATCCATTCATGTTCAAGACAGCGGGGGTTAATGAGAACTGCATAGTAGAGGGAAAAAGCCACTTCTAAACCGGAAGTGACGTCAGCTGCCAGGGCAGCTGCAGGGGTCAGATGGTGTCAGCTGCCAGGGCAGCTGCAGGGTGCAGATGGCGAGAGCATATGCCCTGAATTTGAAGTAGAATTGGGCATGAATTAAGAGTTAGTTGAAAACTAAAATTCAACTGTGTTAACTAAACTCTAAAAGTTGAACAAAAATTAAGAGTAAGATCAAAACTGAAATTCAACATTTATAACTGGGGGCCTGGAAAGTATGTCAAGGTCATCCAGAGTAAGTTTTAAAAAAGCCTATCCAACTACCACCAGAAATAGTTCAAAGTTGAACTAGTTGGTGATAGTGGGATAATTCATTCGTGCCATGGGAGAGGTGTTTATTGTTTGAAAGTTGGCGATTGAATGAGAAGCGCCGCCTAGGGAGAGGGCTTATAAAATGGCAACCTTCTCCCCACCACCCCTTCCCCCACTCCTTTAGACCAATAACCGGTCGCCGACTCTATGTGGTGAAACTGAACTAGACATGGCGGCCGCCATGGATAAGTCTAACCTCAAACCTTAGCTTAGCTGAAGAGAATAGAGGAGCATGAAGTAGGAATTGTGGTGACAGCGCTTATATGAGGAATAGTAGGGGTAAAATAAAAAAACTTGTTGAACACAGTCGATAGGTGTAACAAGTTCAAAGTTGTTGAATTGTAACATAGAATGCAAAATGTTGTAAATAACATTATCATCAACATTAACCTGCGAAGTCTTTGAGTATAATGGGTTAAAACTGTACTTCTTTCTAACTCTATTTAAATTAGTTTTACACTTTGAAATTGAAGGTTTAGAAGTACTTCGTAATATGTGTTGTGTTCGCAAAAGCTTTAATTTTAAACATTGTGCAGTCATCATAACCGATGTGTTAAGTTCAGAAGTTAAAATAAGACTGAGATATAAAATGAAGTGTAAAAGAAATTGAAACAGAAAGCCAGAGTAGTAATTTTATAGGTTAGAATTTACGAAGGCTATTCCATGGATAATTCTAACCTCAAACCTAGTAAGTGAAGTAGTCATAACATAAAACTAACGAGAGATGATGACCGAGCGGATGCGAGGCAATGAATGTTTGTAGCGCGATAAACTACCCACCTTTATAGAGGCAATAACTCCAGCCAGATGGCGGCAGATGGCAAGCAAATGACTGGTTGACCGACTTTCACCTGAGTAGTAAGAGAAGTAGGGTTCTGTGTCTATCCCTACTCCTTGGGGTCAATGACCGACCGGAAAGGTCAATTACCTCCCCCCCTCCCCCCCTCCCCCCCTACCCCCCCCTCCCCCCTCCCCCCTCCCTCCCCCTTCCCTCCCCCCCTCCCCCCCCTCCCCCCCCGAAAAATGGAGCCCCCCCACACTCCTTCCCCCACTCCTTCCCCCACTCCTCCAGGTCAATGGCCGGTCACCACCGGTTGTTGACTTTATGTGGTGAAACCAGACTAAATATGGCAGCTGCCATGGATAATTCTAACCTCAAACCTGCTGCGCATGCAACAAGTTCTTCGGATCGGAATGAGTCTATGCTATGCGCATGCGCCTAGTCCTGTATTACTCACTTTAGCACTACTGCACATGGATAATTCTAACCTCAAACCTTGGTTTTGTGTTGTTGCGCATGCGCCGCTCCCCACTCCTTTGCCTTTCTTTTACACTGCTGCGAATTGGACTGGATTGAACACTGTACTGTAGTGAAACAACTTCCCCCACTACTCGAGAATCCGAGGAGCGATACGAGCCTGATCTTAGCGTCAGTCGTCAACAAACTTTCATAGCGAAAGGTTGTTGGCGACTCAGCAAGAGGTTTCAAATATATAGTAGGCCTATATATATTTGAACTTCTTCTACTACGTTGCGTTTTTTAATGCAATGTAGTATGTGTGTGTGTGTGTGTTTAGTTTTAAGTTGTATTAAATTTAAGAAATAATTTGCGCATTGCGATGTTAGTTATAAGTTGGGTTTAGCATTAAGGTGTATTAATTTTAAGAGGTATTTAGCATTAAGGTGTATTAATTTTAAGAATAATGATGGTATTTGGTTGTGTTGAATTATTTGGTTTTTTAATAATGATGTGTTGTTAGTTTTAAGTGTTGGTAATACTAATTAATGTTGTTTTGCCTTACAGCTAGATGTTAGGGGGTAGATTAAATGTAAATTCAGAAGTTCAGTTGAACTTCACTTAGAAGGGGTGGGACATCCGCAAAATGCGGACTAGGTTTTTGCATTTTTGTTTAGGAATATAATGGGTGGGATTAGTTTGGGTGGGGTTAGAGTTGCGTTTCTGCATTAGGTGTTCCAGTTTCCCTTGGAATTCATGGTTACGGTAGACCCGGACCGGACCGTTACGGTAGACCCGGACGGTCCAAACAAAATTGCGTCGATGTCCCTTGCAGAACGTAACTAGTGGGTTGGGAGTGGGAACCGTTAGGCAAACAGGGTGGTGGGAACAGTATTACTGTTCCCATCACCTTGGATCATTATAAATCTTGAATGACCTTGACCCACTTTTGGAAGGGTCAATGACCCCCCCCTCCCCCCCCTCCCCCCCTCCCCCCCGAAAAAATGGAGTCGATTCCCCCCCCCTCCCCCCCCGAAAAAATGGAGTCGATTCCCCCCCCCCTTCCCCCACTCCTACCCCCACTCCTTCCCCCACTCCTTCCCCCACTACTCCGGGTGAACGACCGGTCATGACCTGAAAAATTAAAATGGCTATAGCTTGATAACGGATTGACGGATTTGGACAAGCGATACATCATTGAAAAGGTCTATGTAAGACAAACATTTTGGTAAAAGAAGAATTTGGTTATCTTATTTTAGTCAAAAGTTATGCGAATTATTTTAAATAAATACCTTCTCTTTTCCCTTTTCCCCCACCTCCCAGGTCAATAATCAGTCTTGGCCAGCTGCTACCCCTCTCATTTGCATATTGTTATAAAAGACGCACCGACTGCGGCTAACATTTCATTCTGATTCCAGACGTTACGCTGCGAACTTGGAGCCACAACCATGTCATCTCTGCCAACTACAACTTCTACTTTAACTTCTACTTCAACTTCTACTACGGCTGTTACTGCACCAAAGAAAACTCTTCGTCTGAAAAATCCTCCTGACTGGTACAAGAAGCAACTTGGATCCCAACCTTCAACTTCTGGCACTATTCTTCCGCCTATCAAGACTTCTAAACTTCGAACCATTTTTTCACCGCCTTCGCCTTCTACTTCGCTTTCAAACGACTCCACACCGCCATCAACCATCATGCCGCCTCCACAGAAGCCAGCTCCCCGTCTTAATACCCCTTCATTTGAAACTTTGCTTCATAGTCTTAGTACACCTATCATTCCACTGTCACCATTGCCTCCTACCCCACCACTTACTATGCCTGAAGACCACACCTATCATAAAACTAAATCCACTAAGCCTACTCCCAAACCTGCTCCTAAGCCTGCTCCTTCAGAGCAATTTCAATTATTACAAGAAGAGCGTCGTAGGGCATTTAGCCGTCCCACTACTTGCCCTGAAGTGCTCACTAGGGGAATTAAGAAAGGATCAGCTTGTGGGAGGAAATGTGTTAAAAATGAAAGTTTTGCCGTGTACATATCGTGAAACATATTTCTGAACCACAACTGACAGAAATCCCCACCGTTGAAGACGATCCTAAAATAATATCCGTCAGAGGAGAGAGGCTTAAGAAAGGTTTGAAATATTTTTTTCTAAGTGTTGTTGACCACCAACACATTTTGGCAAAATGTAACGGCTTAAAATATAAAATTAGAGTTTGTGAGAATTTGTGTAAAGAGAAGAGATTTAACACTTTAGATTCTCAAGACTTTCTCCTCAGGGATAAAAAGGATCGTATTACAAGGTGGGGGCGTAAACAGTAAATTCACTTAGTTTTTTCCAAATTGTTGCTAAAAAAATAATGGGGGAGAAACACAATGCGTTATAGCGTTGTGTTTCTCCCCCATTATTTTTTAACACTCTAAGTCCCGTGACCTACTAACCTACTTCCATTTGAGTAGTAAGAAAAGTACTTCCCCCACTCCTTTGGGTCGATGACCGGTTAAGGTCAGCTCTTACCCCTCATTTGCATACTGTTATAAAAGCGGAGCGAGCGTTGGTCACTCCTTCATTTTGCTTCTACACGCCGCTCTTGTTGTTTCGTCTCTGCTGTTTACAATATTACCTACTTCAAAATGCCTCCTCATGTGAATGACCATATTAATTCTTCCAAAATTTCCGATGTTTTTCTACAACCTGAAGACATTTTAAATAATGATAGTGAGAGTGAGGATGATGATGATTATACTGTTGAACTTAGTGAAGAACGTAAGGTTATAGCAATTGATCCACAATTTCCATTTGATACAATAGAAAAGTTTATAGTTGAAGCTAATAAATGGTTAAATTTAGGATGTTATGTACGAATTGACTCTTTTATATTGTATGGTGATAGTCATTCTTTCCTTGTCACACCAAATGACAGAGACCGCATGTTGCAGTGGGCACAATCTATGATGGAGTGCTATGAACAAGGTGTGGACACTGGCGGCTATTTTCTTGCACAACTAGTGTAATAACAAATTACCCTTCCCCCCATGTAGTGAAAAAGGAAAAGAAATATTAGGAATCTAATTATAATACTTCCTTCCACATATAAAGAAAAGGGGGAAAGGAGTGGGGATTATAAAGTGGTGGGGGAATGTGTATAAATGCAGGTTGTTTGAAGAGACTTTTATTATTATTGTGGTTTTAGCAGAAACAACATGGAGTTTAAATCTGCAGCAAAAATAAGGAATAATATAATAAAGAAAGAAATTCGCAAGAAAGAAAAGATTGAACTTATAAAATTACAACTTATAATACCTTCCATTGAAATTGGATGTAGCAAACTAAAGACTTTGGTGAAAACTAACGAATATTTATTACAATTGCTAAAAACAATCGTAGAGTTGAAGAGAAAGAATGGACATTCTACATAGTAAAATTTGAACATTTTAATATAAATAAGTAAACTGAAAAAAGTAGATGTAGAATAGAGAGCGAGGAATAGATCACTTTGTGGTAATGGACTAACATGCCACTTAGTGCTCTATTCCTCGTTCTCGCGTTAAAATTGGATTACCTTGACCTATTTGTTCGACTGTTAGAATTTGGTTAACACTGTTGAATTTCAGTTTTGAACTAATGTTTATTCTTGTTCAAATGTTAGAGTTTCTTAACACTGTCGAATTTTAGTTTTGAACTAACTTTTAATTTATGCGAATTTTTAGTTCAACTCTAGTTAATTTATGTGCAAATTTAGTTCAACTAAGTGCCTGTGCTCTAGCCATTTCCACCCTAACATTTGTTCTTTCAACATCTGTCCCATAACATCTGTCCTAATAGATGTTTGGAGGGCAGGTGTTTGGTTTTAAAAGTAACTAAAATTAGTTGGGTGGGGGAAAGTTAGTTAAAGCTTGAATATAAAGAAGTATATACTAAAACTCCAATGGGAATAAAGAACACGAATGAACAATTAGTTTGTAGAAGGTTAATATTTTTATTTAAAAAGTTTGATTTCCTTGTATAGTGAAGAAGATGAAATAGTGGTGGGGGGACCGTTATAAAAGGAGGAACGCGAGAGCCCATTTCATTTCTTGGCAAAATTTCGAAGAGTAAACATCTCAACATGTATCGTTGCGATAAATGTTCGGAATCGTTTCACGATGAAATTCTATTAGACTGTCATAAAGAACTAATTCACAACAACCCAGAAGAAAAACAAGAACAACAAGAACAAGAACAACAAGAAGAACAAGAACAAGAACAAGAACAAGAACAACAAGAAGAACAAGATGAAATAACAGCAACATCTTCAACTACTTTACCGAATCTACAAGTATTTGCATTACCCGGTAAAGTAGTAATGCATCATAAGATTCAAAATGAAAACTTGAAGCTAGAAGAATTTATTAGAGAAGCAAAACCAATCGTAAGTAAAATTTTAAAAGAAGAATTGAAAAGATTAAACTTTCTTAAATTTGGTTTACTACTAGAAGCTATGTTTATAAATGTACAAGAAGAATTATCACCAAGAGGATTCATAACAAAAAACCGAACCATTATGGAAAGTTCAAACATTGATTCAATAATAGAAAATTGTATAGAAGAAATATTAACAAAAATTCAGGAACACGAAGGAAGAGGATCCGGATGGAGTCTTACAAGTATTGAAGTATTAGATATAAGAGTTCACAAACATGGATATGGACTAATGGGATCTAGTTACATTCCTTTACCAAAAAGAATTGAAAATACAAAATCTTGTGTTAATGTTAAAAATGAAGACAATGAATGTTTTCGTTATGCAATGACAGCTAAATTTGTACCACCACTTCATGTGAATAGACCTAACCAAGAATATGAAAATCAAAGATTTAGATACAATTTTCAAGGAATCACTTATCCTGTATCACTGAAAGATATATCAAAATTTGAGAAGAAAAATCCTGGTACGTCTATCAATGTTTTTGCATTAGATAGTTCAAACAAAGTGTATCCTTTACGTATTGCAAAAGAAGAGCTACCAGATCATACGGATTTACTACTACTAACGCGAGGAGATGTGTCTCACTATGTGTACATAAAGCAATTTGATCGTCTTGTTAATAAGCAGCTTTCTAAAGATCGACACAGAAAGTTAATTTGCAAGAGATGTTTCAATTTTAAACGAGATGGGCTACACTCAAGAGAATGGTTACAAGAGCACAAAAGATTATGTAACAATAATTATGAAGCAAAGATTATTTTACCTTCGGAAAGCAGAGCATTTGTTACATTTGAAAAGGTTCATCATCAGTACCGTATTCCTCTAGTTGTGTATGCGGACTTTGAATCAACACTTGTTCCTGTTGAAGATGAAAATTGTGAAGCTAGAAAAAGTGTCAAGTATCAAATGCACAAACCAAACAGTTTTTGTTTAATGGTTAAATCAACATTATCAGAAGAACATTTAAACAGATATGGATTAACTTCAGAACCTCTAGTATATCGTGGTGAAAATGTAGAAAAAATATTTCTTGATCACTTATATTCAATAGCTGGAAATGCACAAAGATTATATACAAATATTGTAACAATGAAACCGATGGAGGAAGAAGAAGAAATTCAACATGAAAATGCAACTCGATGTTTCTTATGCAAAAATGATTTTACTATTGAGAATTATAAAGTTAAAGATCACGATCACCTCACAGGTTATTACAGGGGTGCTGCTTGTAATAAATGCAACTTAAGCTATCGTTTACCACTATTTATTCCTGTGGTTCTGCATAACCTCAGTGGGTACGATGCTCATTTTATAATACCTGAACTAGGAAGAGACGACGGTAAAATCGATGTGTTAGCTGAAACTTCAGAGAAGTTCATAAGTTTTTCCAAAGAAGTTGGAAACATGAAACTAAGATTCTTGGACTCCTACAGATTTATGCCGTCGAGTTTGTCCAAACTTTCAGAAAATTTAAGGAAACAAGATTTCATCGAAACAAAGAAGATTGTAAATAACGACAAACTGGATTTGGTACTTCGGAAAGGTGTGTTTCCATATGATTACATAGACAGTTTAGAAAGATTTAATGAAACATCACTTCCGGCTAAAGAAGAATTCAAAAGTAAACTTTATGACATGGACATATCTCAAGAGGACTATGATCATGCATGTAAAGTATGGAACGATTTAGGATTTAGAACATTGGGAGAATATTCAGATTTTTATGTTAAATTGGATGTAACTTTACTATGTGATATAATGGAAGAATTTAGAAATACATGTTTTGCAGCATATGGATTGGACCCTCTTCATTCGTACACTTCACCTGGATTAGCATGGCAAGCTATGTTGAAAGAAACAAATTGTAAAATACAACTTCTTACTGATATAGATATGGTTATGATGTTAGAGTCAGGAGTTCGAGGGGGATTGACGCAAAGCGTTACACGACATTTCAAGGCGAACAACAAGTATCTGCCCGATTATGATGCATCAAAACCAACAACATTCCTGGGTTATTTTGATGCAAATAACTTATACGGATGGGCAATGTCGAATCCCCTTCCATATGATAATTTTAAATGGATAGATCCAGAATCGATTGGAAACATAATGGATATACCGAAGCATGGTGAAACTGGTTACATTTTTGATGTTAATTTTGAATATCCTGAACATCTTCATGATCAACATTATGATTTACCACTTCTTCCTAAGACTGAAATTTCCCCTACTGGAAGATGGCCAAAATTAATGATGACTTTAACCGACAAGTCTCGATATGTTGGACACTACTGGATGATACAACAAGCTTTAGACTTAGGATTGAGAATTACAAAAATTAATCGAGTACTACAATTTTCTCAATCTTGTTGGTTAAAACCTTACATCGACAACAACACAAGAAGAAGAGCCACCGCTACATCAAGTTTTCAAAAAGATTTTTTCAAATTAATGAATAACGCAATATTTGGCAAGACTTTGGAAAACAAAAGGAAACATAAGGATATCAAATTGGTAACTGATCCAGTAAAATTACAGAAATTGGTGCAACAACCAAACTTTGGTTCATCTATAATTATTAATGAAAATCTAGTTGTTATTTCCATGAACAAGAAGTCAGTTACAATGGATCGTCCTTTGTATCTTGGAATGTCAATCTTGGATATTTCAAAAACACATATGTACGAGTTTCATTATAAGAAGATGGTTAACTATTATGGAAGAGAGAACATTGGTATTGCATATATGGACACGGATGCACTAATTTACTGGATTAAAACAAATGACATGTATGAAGATCTACGCACCTTTATATATAAAGATGATTTCGACTTTTCCGATTATCCTAAGGATCATCCAAATTACGACTATGACAGAAATAAGAAAGTATTGGGAAAATTTAAAGATGAAACAAATGGTGTGCCGATGATGGAAATTGTAGCATTAATGTCCAAACTGTATTCATTTCAACTGTACATAAACGAGAGGAACGAACATCAAGTCACGAAGAAGGCCAAAGGAATAAAAACTTCTTTCCTGAAGAAGAACGTACAGTTTGAACATTATAAAAGATGTTTGTTTGAAAATGTTGAAACAACTGCAACGTTCAACACTATTAGAAGTTATAATCATCAACTTTTTAGTGTCAAACAAACAAAGTGGGCATTAAGCTACAAAGATGACAAGCGCCATATTTTAGAAGATAAAATTAATACTTTACCATTCGGCCACTACTCTCTAAACCCTATCGACCAGTAAACCTATTCTTCGTCCTCTACCTTCTTCCTTTTTCCTTTCCGTAAAGAAGAGGGGACATGGCAAGCCCAATGCCATGTTCCCTCTTTTTTACACTAATATGAAATGGCCTTGACCTATATTCAAACTATATAAATGAGAATAAACTATTCTATGGATCAGTATTTTTACATGCAGTGTACAAGCAACATCTGAAGATGGAAAGTGTGAAGGACAAGATTGTAAATGAACTACATAAACCAGCAAGAAGAAGATTTCCAAGAAGAAGTACAATCATTAAAGGAATGAATGATCTTTATCAAGCTGATCTCATTGAAATGATACCGCACAGTAAATTAAATAAAGGATTTAAATATATTTTAACAATTATAGACTGTTTTACTAAAATAGCTGACGCTTTACCAATGAAGGATAAGACTGGTAAAAGTGTTACAAAAGCTATGGAAACCACAATACAAAGAAATAAATTTAAAATTAAACATCTACAGACCGATGATGGAAAAGAATATTTTAATAAAGACTTTGGAGCTTTGATGAAGAAATATCAAATAAATCATTATTCTACAAATTCTGAAGTTAAAGCTTCAATAATTGAAAGATTCAATAGAACATTAAAAGGTGCGATGTATAAACAATTTTCAAAAAGAGGATCATACGTGTGGTATGACATATTACCACAACTTATAAAAGAGTATAACAACAAATATCATCGTACCATTGGAATGAAACCTATCCAGGTAAATAGTGCTAATGCCAAAATTGTATTACAACGCATTAAAAATAATACAACACCAAAATTGGAAAAATTGCAACCAAAGAAGTTCAAGGTCAACGATAAAGTTCGTATAAGCAAATACAAAGGTGTATTTAGTAAAAGATATCTACCAAATTGGACTAATGAAGTATTTACAATTTATAAAGTGCAACCAACTATACCTGAAACCTATTTATTAAAGGATAACAAGGGTGAATTACTTCAAGGTGGATTTTACGGACACGAATTGTTGAAATCAACAGTCGGTGATGTATATCTTGTCGAGAAGATTTTACAAAGGAAAAAGGATATGGTTAAAGTCCGGTGGTTAGGGTTTGATAAAAGTGAAGACTCTTGGATTCCTTCAAAAGACTTAGTATAGTTGTTTAATAGCTCATTGTGTGTTTAACCTTTATACAAGATGGAGATTGTACAACAAAAAGACCGATTTAATATCAATAACATTGATGAATTGACAGTTGACAATGATAAGTTAAATCATGGAAAACATGGTGAATTACTACCAAATACGATAAGATGTCTAATAACTGGTCCTTCAAATTGTGGAAAAACTAATGTTGTTTTTAACCTTATAACTAATCCTAAAGGATTGCGTTTTAATAATATATACATTTTTTCAAAATCATTGCAACAACCAAAATATCAATTATTGGATAAAGTACTTGCAAGTGTACCTGAAGTGAATTTTTACAAGTTTAATGCCAGTGAAACAATTATGCAACCAAATGAAGCAAAACCATTTTCTATTTTTATATTTGACGATGTTTCTTGTGAAAATCATGACACAATAAGGAATTATTTTGCTATGGGAAGACATCATAATATTGATAGCATTTATATTGGTCAAACATACAGTAAAATTCCAAAACAACTTATAAGAGACAATGCAAATATGTTGATCATCTTCAAGCAAGATGAAACAAATTTAAAGCATATATATAATGATCATGTAAATGCGGATATGCCATTTGAAAAATTTAAAGAGATGTGTGGCAAAGCATGGAATGAGAAATATAGCTTTCTCGTTATTATGAAGGAAGAAGATATTAAAAATGGTAGATATCGTATAGGGTTGGATAAATTTGTATTTATGCGTTGAACTACCGATGCTACATCTAGTTACACGTTGAACTTCACAGTGTAAACATGGTGAATCAAGAAAAACTATTAAAAGAAATAAAATCACTCAGTGATTCTATTAGGATGAAGAATCGTGCATTGAGGATGGGTTTAAGTGAAAGAGAAGAATTTCTAGAGACTACATTTAAACCTATTACGGAACCTTTAAAACAGATATCAGAAACTATTGGTAAACCTCGTTATGAAGGAGATGTTTTACTACCAGTTTCTAAACAAGAAGTACAAGCATTAAAAAAAGAAGAAGATGATGATTCATATACAAGTGCTAGTGAGCAAGAAGAAACAAAAGAAGAAGAAGAACCAATTGTTGAAAAAGAAGAAGAACAGCCAATACCAGAAGCAGAACAATCTATTCCAAATTTAACTCAATTAAGTAGCGATATATTACAACATGGACCTCTTGGAAGAAAATATATAATGAAAATGCTACATGACATGAAATCAAACCCAAATTTGAGTAGATCACATGTATACGGAGCAAGAATTGATGGGAATGAATTGAAGATCGGCGATTCAAAGCTTGAAATAACACAAGACGATTACATCATTATTGGTGAGCATAGATATAAAGGAACAAAAGGATTATATGAATTAATTTTTAAAAACATACCACTAAGATATTCATCCAAAGATTTAAGTGTTTTTAAGGAGATTCTACAAAATACTAACGCTCATAAAAGAAACTACTCAAAGGATGCAATGATTAATCGTTCACGTGCAACAAAATATAACATCGTTATAAAAAAGTTGTTTCCTCCACGAAAATTGCCAACATTACGTACTGCACCAGCGGTGAGACAACCACTGAAAAGAAAATCTTTATCACTTATGGATTTATCACTTCTTGAACAACATGGTAAAAAGAGTAAAGGAGATACTTCAACCTCTGGTAAAGGATTGATGAAAAATCTATACAATACAAATGTGATTTACTACAACGACATCAATAAATTGGTTGACCGAATGAGACTATTGCATGAAGCCATGAAAGCCGGTCATACGGGTTTGAATAATGAATGGGTGGCTCTAGTTGATGAACTTAGGAATCGTGGTATAGTTTTATAATTGTCCGCGGATATAAAAGAGTTGCAAGCGTAAGACGTATCAGTTCTAACATGAGCGTCGACAAGTTCGGACGGTACTCCGCGTTAGGAGTGCAAGTTGGAGAAGACAGAAAAAGAAGTGGATTACCGCAAACACCTGAAGGTGACTATAGCATAAGTAATAAACGTTTAAAACTAGTTAAAGATCCAGAAGAAGATACTGATGGAGCAAATTTGAAGACAGTAAAAGAAGCTACTTCAACATCATTGAAATTACATAAGAATACTTACGATGTTAAATCACATAGAATAATTAATGTTGGTAAACCAACTGAAGGTTCTGATGCAATTACTAAAGAGTACTTATCATCTGAACTTTCAAATACTTTAAAATTGCAATGGGGTAATAACTTAAAAGATGGACAAACTTATGATGCTGGAAATTATAGAATAACCAACGTGGGAAATCCCAAAAATGATAAAGATTCAGTTAATAAAGAATATTTACATTCTATAATACCGGAAAAAACTGAACATGGATTTTCTTTTTATAAATTTATTATAAATGACATTGGATACCCAAAGGAAGACGGTGATGCTGTAAACCTAAAATACATCAAGGACAACTGTATTTTACAAGATGGTGATGAAATCGATTGTCATGGGAAAGTGTTGTCAAATGTAAAGTTCGGTTCTCAACCAAAAGATGCTGTTACTATGGAACAATTATCTAAAGAATTAAAAAAGGAAACATCCAATTTTGTAAAACATGAAGATGCCGTGTTAAAGCGGGGAGATAAATTTATACATGGAAATGAAAAGTTTAATTTAATGCAAGGAAATAATGATGAATGGGATGCAGGACATAAAACAATAACAAATGGAAGATTTGGTATAAAAGATACAGATGTACCTCTAATGGTGCAAACATTAATTGCGAGTGGTGGTACATTAGGTACATACAATGGTCGTAATAGAAGAATAAAAGATATTTATCCTGGTTACGAAGAAAATGATTGTGTTACAATGAAACAAACAATAACTTGGGATAAACACTTTGGGACCCAAAATGATGCAAAGATGAAGAAAATAATTAATATTTTACCAGGTGAAGATTCAAATGATGCTGCTACTATTGGACAAGTCATAAAAACATCAAAAAGTGATTCAACAGCTTACACATGTAATGATAAACGTATTATGCAATTACATGATCCTCAACATCCAAAAGATGCTGTAAATTTAGATTGTTTAATAAGAATAGTGGGCAATTTACTTATTGATACCCACAATCATATAGCTAGTACAACGAGTCATGTGATGATTCAACCCGATGAACGAGAAGCTTGGATTAAAAATAGAATTATAAATCAGTATATAATTAATTTGAATAACTAAGTCTTTAAATATAAAAGATTTTGCACAAGTTATTCATTTGTGTAAAGTATCTCGTGGAGTAAACACGCCAGTTATATAAGACAACATAATGAAGACCGTATCGCTCAGTCATCGTCAAGACAGCGGCAAGAGAGGACGTGGTATAACATCAGCTGCATTATCCCTGCTTAGACGCATTCCAGTTGGTGCTGTTGTAAATCGAACGATAGACGCTTTACCATACGAATTACATCTGCCCGGAGGTTATCAATATTGTGGACCTGGAACTAAGTTGGCAAAGCGTTTAGCAAGAGGAGATCCTGGAATTAATAAATTAGATCAAGCTTGCAAGGAACACGATATAGCATATTCAAAGTATAAAGATTCAACAAATAGATCAATAGCAGATAAAATTCTAGCGGAAAAAGCTTGGCAAAGAGTAAAATCAAGTGACGCAAGTATTGCAGAAAAAGCATCGGCTTGGGCAGTAACTACAGCCATGAAGACGAAAGCAAAGTTAGGTGGTGGAAAACGTCGCAGAGGAAGACCTGCAAAGAAAGGCGCTCCCAAAAGAGGTGGAAACATTAAAAAAGGACGTCGTAGAACTCATAAGGCAAATGTAAAGAAGACTTCTGTTTGGCAAATGGTAAAAAACGGAGCAGGTTTATACCTAAGACCATACCGTGTGTACTAAATAAGAAGAGTCAATTGATAATTCCAAATAAAGCCTTAACAAATCATCAGTTAAATGATTATGTGAAATGTTTGAAAATACCATTCTTTCGAGGAGTTTTTATGAAAGATGCATTACCAACTAAAATATGGAAAAATGAAACTGGAATAGTAAATTTGGATTCCACCTATGGTCCAGGCACTCATTGGGTATGCTATAAAAAACTCGGACAAACCATTTACTACTTTGACAGTTTTGGCAATCTACCACCGCCAAAAGAACTGCAACATTATTTTCGAAACTCCAAAAACATTTTTTACAATTACAAAAGAGAACAACCTAACAATACTGAAATATGTGGGCATTTATGTTTGGAGTTTCTAGCGAAGAGTGTCAGTCAGCTTTAAGATGTCATCGTATACAGTGTCACTGAGTGGAAATTCATCCACATTGAAAAGTACGCTGTTCCCAGCATTGCGTCTATCCAAGGAAAGATTATGGGAAGCGGCATTACTTGATTTGACTACCTACAATTCAATTCCTAATGTTACAGAAGGAAAAAACAATTTACTACATTATTATGAAACTAAGGATGCTGCAGGAAAATACTCAGAATTGAAAATAATTACATTTCCTACTGGAGCATATGAAATTGATGACATAAACCAATTATTACAGAAACAACTCGGAGAAGACAATATCACCGTTAAAGGAAACAATAATACTTTAAAAGCAGAAATAACTTCGAAATATTATATTGATGTCAGCTTGGAACAGTCGATTGGCAGTTTACTTGGATTTACAGATACAAAAAAGAAAATCTTAACTCCTGGAACTACTCATTCAGGTGATTCAACTGTAACAATATTGAAAGTAAATAGTATTGATGTCACGTGCAACATTATACATGGATCGTATAGAGATGGAGTTAATCAACATATTTTACATACATTTTATCCAACAGTGGCTCCCGGTTTTAAAATTGTTGAGAAGCCACAAAACTTGATATACCTACCGTTAAACACCAGTTTCATTTCAGACATCGTACTGAACATATTGGATCAAGACGGTCATAGTGTTGACTTTAGAGGAGAAAAAATTACTATACGGATACACATCAGAGCAGCAACATAAAAGTCAACATGGGATTATCATTTAAACCACAATGGAAGAGTCGGGAGCTCAGTAGCTCCTCGACATTGGAAGAGTTAACATCGGAAAACATTCGTTTTCTACAGAAGATTGGATTGAAACTTAACAGCGATGGATATCCTGGATATATCTCAAGGACCAACGTTCGACGAAACACTATGGGAGAAGGAATATCACACGCACAACCCTTACACTTCATCAAAATTAAACAATAACGATGAAATAAGGATCCCCATTCAACAACAAGATATTTACACTTAACCGTGTGAAAGTTACTTGTACATCGAAGGACGGGTATTAAAATTGGATGGAAAAACTGCTTCAACAGTTCCTTTTATAAATAACCCGATGGCATATCTTTTTGATGAAATAAGATATGAAATATCAGGGGTGACGGTTGATTCAACAAAAAAGGTTGGTTTAACAACTACATTGAAAGGATTAACATCATTAACACCGCATGAGAAGAATTCAATAGTCACTGCCGGATGGGTTGCCCCCGATAAAGACACTATAACACCAGCTTCCAACGGTCACTTTGATTTTCATGTACCTTTACGATTGCTTTTGGGATTCGCTGAAGATTACAAACGGGTAATAATAAATGTCAAACAAGAATTAGTATTACTCAGATCTTCAACTAATAAGGACTTGATACTTGCAGACCCTGCAACTACGGAAGATAAACTGGAATGGCAACTACAGTTGGATAAAGTTGTTTGGAGAGTACCTCATGTAAGATTGGCTGATGAACATAGAATCCTATTATTGAGAAAGTTGAAATCTGACCGTGATATTGTGATGCCATTCCGAAGTTGGGAATTTCATGAATACCCTACACTACCTCAGACAGAACGACAAACATGGACCGTCAAGACATCAACTTACTTGGAACGAGCAAGGTACATAATACTCGGTTTTCAAACTAAGCGAAAAGATGTTATCACTGCAAATGCTGGTCAATTTGATCACTGTAAAATAAAGAATTGTAAAGTTTTTCTAAACTCTCAATTCTTTCCCTATGACAATTTGAATGTCATGTTCAGCAAAAAACGTTTTTCCATTTTATACGATATGTATGCAAGATTTCAATCATCATATTATGGAAAGACTAATACACCACTATTATCACCTGACCAGTATTATTCCAAGGCTCCAATAATTGTAATCGATTGTTCAAAACAAAATGAATCGGTAAAATCATCAAGTGTGGATATAAAAATTGAAATGGAATTTGAAGAACCAGTAGCGGATGGAACTTCGGCATACTGTCTAATTCTACATGATAAAATAGTTACTTACACACCGCTGACCGGAATTGTGAAGAATGTACTTTAAGAAGAATTGTACAACAACTGCAAATTTTTGAGGTTAGAATTATCTGCTTTAATTTTTGAGGTTAGAATTTCATTTGTGAAAGACAAGTTGAAAACAAACAATTATGTAATTGTATAAATTTCAAGGATTTTACGAAAAATATAAAAGCGAGAAAATAATTAGTAGAAACTTCATTCTATCTTCAACCTTCGTATGGGAAACATCATTGGCAAGATGAATTCTACTAACGGAGAAGAAAATACACCTCTAATGGATGATAATAGTTCAGATATAGAAAAACAAGTTGAACGAGAAATGGACGAGTTCCTAAAATTCAACAAACATAAGAAGAGAGAAGAAGAAAAAGCTGAAAAAGAAGTAAAAAGGAAGAAGGTTGAAGTTAACATTACAACCAATATTTTAACAGAAGTATTTCTTCGGATTACCTACCCAATTTCTTCATGCATGACAAAAAGTATATCAGTTGGAATTTTAAAATCAATGGATTATTCACCAATTGTTATTTTAAATCATGGAAACAAAATGGTTACTTTCAGTGAAACTACTTGGGAATCTCTCATGAAACATTTACATCTTTTGGAGTGCTATTTAAGTAACAACACATTTGGAAGAAGAACAAGATTAAGTTTATTGGAATCAAATATTGAAGTTGATATAGTAAAACATCGTGGAGGACAAATTGTTCGCTTCAGAGATTTAACTACACATAATGTTAAATTATATTTCACTAAAGAAGAATTTTACACTTTAAGTTGTACTACCGGTCCCGTCACCAGATATTTGAAACAACTAATATTTTCAAGTGCAATAATTAAAGACTATCTAATTGATACATTGGACAAAAAACCTTTTGTTCCAATTTTATACGGTCCCGTGGATACTTCAATCTTTAATAGAATACCTCAAGAAGTTCAAATGTGGAGACAATTAAACAACTATCACACCAATTTTAATATTGATGAAGTGGCACAAGAAGTGAAAGAAGAAGAACAATCCTGTCTGTTATAAACATCGGCTCATTCAATTTTTAAGTCAGTTGTTAGTAAGACTTCATCATGAATAAACGGGTTTCGTTTTCTAATGCGCCACATATAATGGAAGTTAAAAGAGGTATAATTGAATTTCAAGCTTTCCGAGGAAATGATGGTAATTTTATTATTAAAGAATTAGTAATCTTGGACATGAACACATCAGTAGTTTATCATTATTTGTTCAAACCTCCAGTACCATTTAATAGACTAACAACTAAAGCGAAAGTTACAAACAAATGGTTGAACAAACATTTTCACAACTTAAGATGGGATGAAGGTTTCATTAATTATAACATGATGCCGCACATTATGAATCATTATTGCAAAGAGTTTAAAATTATCTACACAAGGGGATTGGAAAAAGCAAATTGGATGCAATCATTTACAAGCAACGAAGTGATTAATGCAATAATTGATAAAGATTTCCAATGCTACTTCAACGAACTTTGTATTTCATCAAAAAGTTTTAAACATCGAAGGTCGCAGTGCGCTTTAAAGAATGCCTACCGCTTGAATAATTTCCTTCAACAAACTGGTGGGGGTAGTGTCAGTGGTGGGGGTAGTGTCGATTATAAAAGTGAGAGCGCTACCATGACACAGCATGAGTATTACTCAAACCTCCGAAGAGACAACATCTCCGACGGACATTCTTATTAACAAGAAGATTAACAACAACATCAATATGGCATCACAGAACTTACTTCAAAGTTTAGTTGATCAGTTCAACGCTCATTCTAAATCATCAATTCTACCTACAAAGAAATGTTCTGAACTAAAAGAAGAAAAACACTACATCATTCATACTATTAAGAAAATGGAAACTTCAGTAGGTGATGCTATAAATTGCACTTTGAGCGAGGCACCTTATACAATTGGTGATGAAGCAAAATTTCAGATCTTCTTACCAAAGCGCTTCGTACAACTACTTCAAAATGAAGATCTTCGTATAATTCAACCCGGCGCACTCTATTTGGTATCACATGGACCCAGTGGAAACAACTCTACTGAACTTACAATTCATGTAACACCTACTACTGATTAATTTGTACATAACATTGTAAATATTTCTTTGTATTTGTTTTTTCAATAAATATGATATAAAACAAAAAAAAATAAAAATAAAAAAAAGCAACATATTGTAATGTCTTTGTACATTACAATATGTTGCTTTTTTTAAAAATTCCACAGGATGACCTTGACCCAATTTTGTATAATTATAAAAGGGGAAATGTACTTGCAAAATTCATCAGTCTACTGCTACCTTTCATACCGTACACATCTCGCTCTTAATCCCTGAATATAAAACTGCAACATGTCCCTAAAGGTCAAGTGTGCATCTTACGATACTAACACCATAACAACTTTTGAACAACTCGAAGATTTAACCAACGAAATGCGAGTTTTACTTACCGGTGGTTATCACTTAACTGTTGATGTTAGTGCTACTAATACAAGAATGTTCACTAAAACAAAATATTGCGATGATGAAATATTTATTTCTACACAACCTACAACTTCTTCATCGCCAACTGGTCAACATAACATCAAGTTCCAAAAGTATTACCAATGTTGAATAACTTTTGACAGACAAAACTACAACTAAAGAATCACGTGATCAATGTGAGTTAATAAAAAGGATGTAATACTTGTATAAATAATCATTCGCTTCTTAGCTCTCACCACGACAAGACCTATTTAAGAAAATGTTGTACAGAATGATGATTCAACTTGATGGAAAAATCTATGGAAAAGATTACAACACTGTTGAACAAATGACTAAAGATATAGATGTATTAGCTAAAGAAGGATACCAAGCTAAATTAATTTTAAAATTCCCTGAAGTACATCCACTATCAATAGAAGAACTAGTTGCTATGGCTAAAGCTGAGAGAGATAAAAAGTCTGAAGAAAACAAAGAGAAACAAACTTCCTAAATTTTAATAATCCTTACACTTGTAAGGTATAATTTTTTAAAACTCCATTTGGATGACCTTGAAATTACCCCCACCACTTTTCACAGTACATAAAACTCGCTATTTAACACTATACACTCTTATTCTTTCACTGGACTCCGCAGCATCAACATGGAAGAGCAAAAATACAAGTACAAACCTCGTTACTGTTGTGAACAACAATGTACAGATTTAGGGCCAATGATGGTGGATGGGTTAGCTTGTACTAAATGCGAATTCTTCGGATCTTGTTACTGCAAATGCAAAACAAAACAACTACCGCCACCAGAATTGCGAACTTTGAAACTTTACAAATCAAGATATTTTCATACATGTTGTCCTCAAAGATGTTTCAAATTTCACCCTCTCGATCTTGCTCATTGTCAACGCACCAATTCTCATCAAGATGATTTTTGTACACATATGATAAAAAGATGTAAATACAGGTCAGATTGGTATTCCGATCCTGTAGAACCATCAAATGTGTAATTTCAGTTTTACACTCTTTTTTAAAACTTCATTTGGATGACCTTGAGATTTCCCCCACCACTAGTTCTAATTTTTATATAATATTAAATCATTCCACTTCCAACACTCTAACTAACAACATGGAAAACAAATTTATCAAATTTGAACATATAATAACTGACAGGGAGGAGATGGAAGAATTGTTTCAAAACTTACTTTCTGTCATTGACGAATATCCTATAAGATGGTTCAGAATTGTAGTTCAATATTTAAATCCTGGTGAATTGTTTTCTTCATCAAGTGAAGAAGATGAAACAACTACTTCGGTTCAAATAATTGAATTAAAAGATGGAGAAGAAGAACTAAACGTTTTATTCAATCATAAGCTCAAGGTTCCCTATATAAAAGCCCCCTCCCTAGACAGCCCCCCTCCCTAGACGCCTGCTCAAGGTCACCATTATATAAGCCCCCTCCCTATGCGCCGATCCTCATTCCATCACCGACTCTCCAATAATGAACAACTCTCCATTGGCCCGAATGAATTCTAGTTTTGAAATAAACTCTAAAGAAGAGTTACAAGACATTTTTAATATTTTACAAGAACTTGTAGATAATTTTACAACCATCAAAATGAATTTGGAAATAACATACGATTGTCCTATTTGTGATAAGATTGAAAGTTCGGACGAAGACAGTTTACTAAATCTAACTCCTGCACCATCTGACACTACTGATGGTAATAATGAACAGCAAAATATTTCCCCCACCACTTCTTTGTAATTCTTCGTTCCCCCACCACTTCTTTATTTAACTAACATTTCTCGCTTTCACTTCTCATTCCGTCTTCAACTTTTGAACTATCAACATCACTTGTTTTAAAATTTCAAACACTACAAAATCATGATGGATATGATGGATGAAGTTCCCTTCATAACTAGAATAGAAGAGGATAAATTGAAATTGGAAATTAAACGATTGGAAATGGAACGGGAAAACCAACTCGAAATGTTACGTTTGTTCAAGCTTTTCAAATACATCATCTGGGGACTCTGCGTTTACCTTCTCATCGTCGTTGGTGTTTGCATTTACAACTCTGTAGTTCATCACAAAAGTTCAACTTGTTTAAACTCTGCTGTTGCACATTAATTATATGTTCACAAATAAAATTCAAAATTTACTTCAGCCTATCCCACTATCACCAACTAGTTCAACTTTGAACTATTTCTGGTAGTAGTTGGGTAGGCTTTTTTAAAACTTACTCTGAATGACCTTGACATACTTTCCAGGCTCCAGTTATAACTGTTGAATTTCAATTTTGAACTAACTCTTAATTCATGCCCAATTCTACTTCAAATTCAGGGCATATGCTCTCGCCATCTGCACCCTGCAGCTGCCCTGGCAGCTGACACCATCTGACCCCTGCAGCTGCCCTGGCAGCTGACGTCACTTCCGGTTTAGAAGTGGCTTTTTCCCTCTACTCTGCATGTAAACCCCTAGCTGTAACATATGTAGACAGTAGTGGCTGATGAATGTGACGGGCATAGAAACCCCTATAACTGGAACATAAGTGGACAGTCCCGTGTCTCACCCTTTCTCTTCCTTCTGTATCCCATCCTTCCGGGGGCTTGCGCAAAATGCCTATTAGAGGCAGACGTGCTCAACGGATCGGCCGGGGTCTCCTTATCCACCAATAATAACAACAACAACCTATAGGTAGTTTCTGTATTGCACCGTGTTTCGGATTCGCTGAGGGTTGCTGATGTTTCGCAGACAGTCTTTCATCTTCAGAACGATCCACGTAGTTAACATCAGAGAACCAACTACTTGAATCGTTCCACAACTGGAAGACTGTAATGTCAACGAAACGTCGGTAAACCTCAACGACTCCGTGCGGAATACGGTAAAATCCAGAAGTCAAATATCTCAACATTTTGTAATATAATTCTTGACATTGAACATATCTTCATCTCATATCACGAAGCACTTCATTTTCCACCACAAACCCCTGAATGCGGCCAGATTTCCGGCAGACTGTATCCGATTCCTCCTGCATGAGCGGAGTTTCACACGGCATACCCCGTGTATTGAACAGCACAAGGTGTGCATGTCGCCGTCGCGTCGCCTGCTATAACCACTGCCTGGGGCCATATCAATACAGACGGCCGCGTGAGTAGTGGGAAAAAGCCACTTCTAAACCGGAAGTGACGTCAGCTGCCAGGGCAGCTGCAGGGGTCAGATGGTGTCAGCTGCCAGGGCAGCTGCAGGGTGCAGATGGCGAGAGCATATGCCCTGAATTTGAAGTAGAATTGGGCATGAATGAAGAGTTAGTTGAAAAGTAAAATTCAACTGTGTTAACTAAACTCTAAAAGTTGAACAAAAATTAAGAGTAAGATCAAAACTGAAATTCAACAGTTATAACTGGGGGCCTGGAAAGTATGTCAAGGTCATCCAGAGTAAGTTTTAAAAAAGCCTACCCAACTACCACCAGAAATAGTTCAAAGTTGAACTAGTTGGTGATAGTGGGATAATTCATTCGTGCCATGGGAGAGGTGTTTATTGTTTGAAAGTTGGCGATCGAATGAGAAGCGCCGCCTAGGGAGAGGGCTTATAAAATGGCAACCTTCCCCCACCACCCTTTCCCCCACTCCTTTAGACCAATAACCGGTTGCCGACTCTATGTGGTGAAACTGAATTAAACATGGCGGCCGCCATGGATAATTCTAACCTCAAACTTTAGCTTAGCTGAAGAGAATAGAGGAGCATGAAGTAGGAATTGTGGTGACAGCGCTTATATGAGGAATAGTAGGGGTAAAATAAAAAAACTTGTTGAACACAGTCGATAGGTGTAACAAGTTCAAAGTTGTTGAATTGTAACATAGAATGCAAAATGTTGTAAATAACATTATCATCAACATTAACCTGCGAAGTCTTTGAGTATAATGGGTTAAAACTGTACTTCTTTCTAACTCTATTTAAATTAGTTTTACACTTTGAAATTGAAGGTTTAGAAGTACTTCGTAATATGTGTTGTGTTCGCAAAAGCTTTAATTTTAAACATTGTGCAGTCATCATAACCGATGTGTTAAGTTCAGAAGTTAAAATAAGACTGAGATATAAAATGAAGTGTAAAAGAAATTGAAACAGAAAGCCAGAGTAGTAATTTTATAGGTTAGAATTTACGAAGGCTATTCCATGGATAATTCTAACCTCAAACCTAGTAAGTGAAGTAGTCATAACATAAAACTAACGAGAGATGATGACCGAGCGGATGCGAGGCAATGAATGTTTGTAGCGCGATAAACTACCCACCTTTATAGAGGCAATAACTCCAGCCAGATGGCGGCAGATGGCAAGCAAATGACTGGTTGACCGACTTTCACCTGAGTAGTAAGAGAAGTAGGGTTCTGTGTCTATCCCTACTCCTTGGGGTCAATGACCGACCGGAAAGGTCAATGACCTCCCCCCCCCCTCCCCCCCCCCTCCCCCCCCCCCCGAAAAAATGGAGCCCCCCCCCCCTTCCCCCACTCCTTCCCCCACTCCTCCAGGTCAATGGCCGGTCACTACCGGTTGTTGACTTTATGTGGTGAAACCAGACTAAATATGGCAGCTGCCATGGATAATTCTAACCTCAAACCTGCTGCGCATGCAACGAGTTCTCCGGATCGGAATAGTGACTATGCTATTGCGCATGCGCCTAGTCCTGTATTACTCACTTTAGCGCTACTGCACATGGATAATTCTAACCTCAAACCTTGGTTTTGCGTTGCTGTGCATATGCTGCTCCCCACTCCTTCGCCTTTCTTTTACACTGCTGCGAATTGGACTGGATTGAACACTGTACTGGAGTGAAACAACTTCCCCCACTCCTTGAAAACCCGAGGAGCGATAGGAGCTATATCTTTGCTTCAGTCGCCAACAAACTTTCATAGCGAAAGGTTGTTGGCGACTCAGGAAGAAGTTTCAAATATATAGTAGGCCTATATATATTTGAACTTCTTCTACTATGTTGCGTTTTTTAATGCAATGTGGTATGTGTGTGTGTGTTTAGTTGTAAGGTGTATTTAATTTAAGAAATAATTTGCGCATTGCGATGTTAGTTATAAGTTGGGTTTAGCATTAAGGTGTATTAATTTTTAAGAATAATGATGGTATTTAGCATTAAGGTGTATTAATTTTAAGAATAATGATGGTATTTGGTTGTGTTGAATTATTTGGTTTTTAATAATGATGTGTTGGTACTACTAATTTATGTTTGTTTTGTGCATTTGTTTTGCCTTACAGCTAGATGTTAGGGGGTAGATTAACTGTAAATTCAGAAGTTCAGTTGAACTTCATTTAAAATGGGTGGGACATCCGCAAGTCGGACTTTTTTTGCATTTTGTTTAGGAATATGATGGGTGGGGTTAGTTTGGGTGGGGTTAGAGTTGCGTTTCTGCATTAGGTGTTCCAGTTTCCCTTGGAATTCATGGTTACGGTAGACCCGGACCGGACCGTTACGGTAGACCCGGACGGTCCAAACAAAATTGCGTCGATGTCCCTTGCAGAACGTAACTAGTGGGTTGGGAGTGGGAACCGTTAGGCAAACAGGGTGGTGGGAACAGTATTACTGTTCCCATCACCTTGGATCATTATAAATCTTGAATGACCTTGACCCACTTTTGGAAGGGTCAATGACCCCCCCCCCCTCCCCCTCCCCCCCCCCCCCGAAAAAATGGAGTCGATTCCCCCCCCCCTCCCCCCCCCCCGAAAAAATGCAGTCGATTCCCCCCCCCTTCCCCCACTCCTACCCCCACTCCTTCCCCCACTCCTTCCCCCACTACTCCGGGTGAACGACCGGTCATGACCTGAAAAATTAAAATGGCTATAGCTTGATAACGGATTGACGGATTTGAACAAGCGATACATCATTGAAAAGGTCTATGTAAGACAAACATTTTGGTAAAAGAAGAATTTGGTTATCTTATTTTAGTCAAAAGTTATGCGAATTATTTTAAATAAATACCTTCTCTTTTCCCTTTTCCCCCACCTCCCAGGTCAATAATCAGTCTTGGCCAGCTGCTACCCCTCTCATTTGCATATTGTTATAAAAGACGCACCGACTGCGGCTAACATTTCATTCTGATTCCAGACGTTACGCTGCGAACTTGGAGCCACAACCATGTCATCTCTGCCAACTACAACTTCTACTTTAACTTCTACTTCAACTTCTACTACGGCTGTTACTGCACCAAAGAAAACTCTTCGTCTGAAAAATCCTCCTGACTGGTACAAGAAGCAACTTGGATCCCAACCTTCAACTTCTGGCACTATTCTTCCGCCTATCAAGACTTCTAAACTTCGAAGCATTTTTTCACCGCCTTCGCCTTCTACTTCGCTTTCAAACGACTCCACACCGCCATCAACCATCATGCCGCCTCCACAGAAGCCAGCTCCCCGTCTTAATACCCCTTCATTTGAAACTTTGCTTCATAGTCTTAGTACACCTATCATTCCACTGTCACCATTGCCTCCTACCCCACCACTTACTATGCCTGAAGACCACACCTATCATAAAACTAAATCCACTAAGCCTACTCCCAAACCTGCTCCTAAGCCTGCTCCTTCAGAGCAATTTCAATTATTACAAGAAGAGCGTCGTAGGGCATTTAGCCGTCCCACTACTTGCCCTGAAGTGCTCACTAGGGGAATTAAGAAAGGATCAGCTTGTGGGAGGAAATGTGTTAAAAATGAAAGTTTTTGCCGTGTACATATCGTGAAACATATTTCTGAACCACAACTGACAGAAATCCCCACCGTTGAAGACGATCCTAAAATAATATCCGTCAGAGGAGAGAGGCTTAAGAAAGGTTTGAAATATTTTTTTCTAAGTGTTGTTGACCACCAACACATTTTGGCAAAATGTAACGGCTTAAAATATAAAATTAGAGTTTGTGAGAATTTGTGTAAAGAGAAGAGATTTAACACTTTAGATTCTCAAGACTTTCTCCTCAGGGATAAAAAGGATCGTATTACAAGGTGGGGGCGTAAACAGTAAATTCACTTAGTTTTTTCCAAATTGTTGCTAAAAAAAAAATAATGGGGGAGAAACACAATGCGTTATAGCGTTGTGTTTCTCCCCCATTATTTTTTAACACTCTAAGTCCCGTGACCTACTAACCTACTTCCATTTGAGTAGTAAGAAAAGTACTTCCCCCACTCCTTTGGGTCGATGACCGGTTAAGGTCAGCTCTTACCCCTCATTTGCATACTGTTATAAAAGCGGAGCGAGCGTTGGTCACTCCTTCATTTTGCTTCTACACGCCGCTCTTGTTGTTTCGTCTCTGCTGTTTACAATATTACCTACTTCAAAATGCCTCCTCATGTGAATGACCATATTAATTCTTCCAAAATTTCCGATGTTTTTCTACAACCTGAAGACATTTTAAATAATGATAGTGAGAGTGAGGATGATGATGATTATACTGTTGAACTTAGTGAAGAACGTAAGGTTATAGCAATTGATCCACAATTTCCATTTGATACAATAGAAAAGTTTATAGTTGAAGCTAATAAATGGTTAAATTTAGGATGTTATGTACGAATTGACTCTTTTATATTGTATGGTGATAGTCATTCTTTCCTTGTCACACCAAATGACAGAGACCGCATGTTGCAGTGGGCACAATCTATGATGGAGTGCTATGAACAAGGTGTGGACACTGGCGGCTATTTTCTTGCACAACTAGTGTAATAACAAATTACCCTTCCCCCCATGTAGTGAAAAAGGAAAAGAAATATTAGGAATCTAATTATAATACTTCCTTCCACATATAAAGAAGAGGGGGAAAGGAGTGGGGATTATAAAGTGGTGGGGGAATGTGTATAAATGCAGGTTGTTTGAAGAGACTTTTATTATTATTGTGGCTTTAGCAGAAACAACATGGAGTTTAAATCTGCAGCAAAAATAAGGAATAATATAATAAAGAAAGAAATTCGCAAGAAAGAAAAGATTGAACTTATAAAATTACAACTTATAATACCTTCCATTGAAATTGGATGTAGCAAACTAAAGACTTTGGTGAAAACTAACGAATATTTATTACAATTGCTAAAAACAATCGAAGAGTTGAAGAGAAAGAATGGACATTCTACATAGTAAAATTTGAACATTTTAATATAAATAAGTAAACTGAAAAAAGTAGATGTAGAATAGAGAGCGAGGAATAGATCACTTTGTGGTAATGGACTAACATGCCACTTAGTGCTCTATTCCTCGTTCTCACGTTAAAATTGGATTACCTTGACCTATTTGTTCGACTGTTAGAATTTGGTTAACACTGTTGAATTTCATTTTTGAACTAATGTTTATTCTTGTTCAAATGTTAGAGTTTTTTAACACTGTCGAATTTTAGTTTTGAACTAACTTTTAATTTATGCGAATTTTTAGTTCAACTCTAGTTAATTTATGTGCAAATTTAGTTCAACCAAGTGCCTGTGCTCTAGCCATTTCCACCCTAACATTTGTTTTTTCAACATCTGTCCCATAACATCTGTCCTAATAGATGTTTGGAGGGCAGGTGTTTGGTTTTAAAAGTAACTAAAATTAGTTGGGTGGGGGAAAGTTAGTTAAAGCTTGAATATAAAGAAGTATATACTAAAACTCCAATGGGAATAAAGAACATGAATGAACAATTAGTTTGTAGAAGGTTAATATTTTTATTTAAAAAGTTTGATTTCCTTGTATAGTGAAGAAGATGAAATAGTGGTGGGGGGACCGTTATAAAAGGAGGAACGCGAGAGCCCATTTCATTTCTTGGCAAAATTTCGAAGAGTAAACATCTCAACATGTATCGTTGCGATAAATGTTCGGAATCGTTTCACGATGAAATTCTATTAGACTGTCATAAAGAACTAATTCACAACAACCCAGAAGAAAAACAAGAACAACAAGAACAAGAACAACAAGAAGAACAAGAACAAGAACAAGAACAAGAACAACAAGAAGAACAAGATGAAATAACAGCAACATCTTCAACTACTTTACCGAATCTACAAGTATTTGCATTACCTGGTAAAGTAGTAATGCATCATAAGATTCAAAATGAAAACTTGAAGCTAGAAGAATTTATTAGAGAAGCAAAACCAATCGTAAGTAAAATTTTAAAAGAAGAATTGAAAAGATTAAACTTTCTTAAATTTGGTTTACTACTAGAAGCTATGTTTATAAATGTACAAGAAGAATTATCACCAAGAGGATTTATAACAAAAAACCGAACCATTATGGAAAGTTCAAACATTGATTCAATAATAGAAAATTGTATAGAAGAAATATTAACAAAAATTCAGGAACACGAAGGAAGAGGATCCGGATGGAGTCTTACAAGTATTGAAGTATTAGATATAAGAGTTCACAAACATGGATATGGACTAATGGGATCTAGTTACATTCCTTTACCAAAAAGAATTGAAAATACAAAATCTTGTGTTAATGTTAAAAATGAAGACAATGAATGTTTTCGTTATGCAATGACAGCTAAATTTGTACCACCACTTCATGTGAATAGACCTAACCAAGAATATGAAAATCAAAGATTTAGATACAATTTTCAAGGAATCACTTATCCTGTATCACTGAAAGATATATCAAAATTTGAGAAGAAAAATCCTGGTACGTCTATCAATGTTTTTGCATTAGATAGTTCAAACAAAGTGTATCCTTTACGTATTGCAAAAGAAGAGCTACCAGATCATACGGATTTACTACTACTAACGCGAGGAGATGTGTCTCACTATGTGTACATAAAGCAATTTGATCGTCTTGTTAATAAGCAGCTTTCTAAAGATCGACACAGAAAGTTAATTTGCAAGAGATGTTTCAATTTTAAACGAGATGGGCTACACTCAAGAGAATGGTTACAAGAGCACAAAAGATTATGTAACAATAATTATGAAGCAAAGATTATTTTACCTTCGGAAAGCAGAGCATTTGTTACATTTGAAAAGGTTCATCATCAGTACCGTATTCCTCTAGTTGTGTATGCGGACTTTGAATCAACACTTGTTCCTGTTGAAGATGAAAATTGTGAAGCTAGAAAAAGTGTCAAGTATCAAATGCACAAACCAAACAGTTTTTGTTTAATGGTTAAATCAACATTATCAGAAGAACATTTAAACAGATATGGATTAACTTCAGAACCTCTAATATATCGTGGTGAAAATGTAGAAAAAATATTTCTTGATCACTTATATTCAATAGCTGGAAATGCACAAAGATTATATACAAATATTGTACCAATGAAACCGATGGAGGAAGAAGAAGAAATTCAACATGAAAATGCAACTCGATGTTTCTTATGCAAAAATGATTTTACTATTGAGAATTATAAAGTTAAAGATCATGATCACCTCACAGGTTATTACAGGGGTGCTGCTTGTAATAAATGCAACTTAAGCTATCGTTTACCACTATTTATTCCTGTGGTTCTGCATAACCTCAGTGGGTACGATGCTCATTTTATAATACCTGAACTAGGAAGAGACGACGGTAAAATCGATGTGTTAGCTGAAACTTCAGAGAAGTTCATAAGTTTTTCCAAAGAAGTTGGAAACATGAAACTAAGATTCTTGGACTCCTACAGATTTATGCCGTCGAGTTTGTCCAAACTTTCAGAAAATTTAAGGAAACAAGATTTCATCGAAACAAAGAAGATTGTAAATAATGACAAACTGGATTTGGTACTTCGGAAAGGTGTGTTTCCATATGATTACATAGACAGTTTAGAAAGATTTAATGAAACATCACTTCCGGCTAAAGAAGAATTCAAAAGTAAACTTTATGACATGGACATATCTCAAGAGGACTATGATCATGCATGTAAAGTATGGAACGATTTAGGATTTAGAACATTGGGAGAATATTCAGATTTTTATGTTAAATTGGATGTAACTTTACTATGTGATATAATGGAAGAATTTAGAAATACATGTTTTGCAGCATATGGATTGGACCCTCTTCATTCGTACACTTCACCTGGATTAGCATGGCAAGCTATGTTGAAAGAAACAAATTGTAAAATACAACTTCTTACTGATATAGATATGGTTATGATGTTAGAGTCAGGAGTTCGAGGGGGATTGACGCAAAGCGTTACACGACATTTCAAGGCGAACAACAAGTATCTGCCCGATTATGATGCATCAAAACCAACAACATTCCTGGGTTATTTTGATGCAAATAACTTATACGGATGGGCAATGTCGAATCCCCTTCCATATGATAATTTTAAATGGATAGATCCAGAATCGATTGGAAACATAATGGATATACCGAAGCATGGTGAAACTGGTTACATTTTTGATGTTAATTTTGAATATCCTGAACATCTTCATGATCAACATTATGATTTACCACTTCTTCCTAAGACTGAAATTTCCCCTACTGGAAGATGGCCAAAATTAATGATGACTTTAACCGACAAGTTTCGATATGTTGGACACTACTGGATGATACAACAAGCTTTAGACTTAGGATTGAGAATTACAAAAATTAATCGAGTACTACAATTTTCTCAATCTTGTTGGTTAAAACCTTACATCGACAACAACACAAGAAGAAGAGCCACCGCTACATCAAGTTTTCAAAAAGATTTTTTCAAATTAATGAATAACGCAATATTTGGCAAAACTTTGGAAAACAAAAGGAAACATAAGGATATCAAATTGGTAACTGATCCAGTAAAATTACAGAAATTGGTGCAACAACCAAACTTTGGTTCATCTATAATTATTAATGAAAATCTAGTTGTTATTTCCATGAACAAGAAGTCAGTTACAATGGATCGTCCTTTGTATCTTGGAATGTCAATCTTGGATATTTCAAAAACACATATGTACGAGTTTCATTATAAGAAGATGGTTAACTATTATGGAAGAGAGAACATTGGTATTGCATATATGGACACGGATGCACTAATTTACTGGATTAAAACAAATGACATGTATGAAGATCTACGCACCTTTATATATAAAGATGATTTCGACTTTTCCGATTATCCTAAGGATCATCCAAATTACGACTATGACAGAAATAAGAAAGTATTGGGAAAATTTAAAGATGAAACAAATGGTGTGCCGATGATGGAAATTGTAGCATTAATGTCCAAACTGTATTCATTTCAACTGTACATAAACGAGAGGAACGAACATCAAGTCACGAAGAAGGCCAAAGGAATAAAAACTTCTTTCCTGAAGAAGAACGTACAGTTTGAACATTATAAAAGATGTTTGTTTGAAAATGTTGAAACAACTGCAACGTTCAACACTATTAGAAGTTATAATCATCAACTATTTAGTGTCAAACAAACAAAGTGGGCATTAAGCTACAAAGATGACAAGCGCCATATTTTAGAAGATAAAATTAATACTTTACCATTCGGCCACTACTCTCTAAACCCTATCGACCAGTAAACCTATTCTTCGTCCTCTACCTTCTTCCTTTTTCCTTTCCGTAAAGAAGAGGGGACATGGCAAGCCCAATGCCATGTTCCCTCTTTTTTACACTAATATGAATTGGCCTTGACCTATATTCAAACTATATAAATGAGAATAAACTATTCTATGGATCAGTATTTTTACATGCGGTATACAAGCAACATCTGAAGATGGAAAGTGTGAAGGACAAGATTGTAAATGAACTACATAAACCAGCAAGAAGAAGATTTCCAAGAAGAAGTACAATCATTAAAGGGATGAATGATCTTTATCAAGCTGATCTCATTGAAATGATACCGCACAGTAAATTAAACAAAGGATTTAAATATATTTTAACAATTATAGACTGTTTTACTAAAATAGCTGACGCTTTACCATTGAAGGATAAGACTGGTAAAAGTGTTACAAAAGCTATGGAAACCATAATACAAAGAAATAAATTTAAAATTAAACATCTACAGACCGATGATGGAAAAGAATATTTTAATAAAGACTTTAGAGCTTTGATGAAGAAATATCAAATAAATCATTATTCTACAAATTCTGAAGTTAAAGCTTCAATAATTGAAAGATTCAATAGAACATTGAAAGGTGCGATGTATAAACAATTTTCAAAACGAGGATCATATGTGTGGTATGACATATTACCACAACTTATAAAACAGTATAACAACAAATATCATCGTACCATTGGAATGAAACCTATCCAGGTAAACAGTGCTAATGCGAAAATTGTATTACAACGCATTAAAAATAATACAACACCGAAATTAGAAAAATTGCAACCAAAGAAGTTCAAGGTCAACGATAAAGTTCGTATAAGCAAATACAAAGGTGTATTTAGTAAAAGATATCTACCAAATTGGACTAATGAAGTATTTACAATTTATAAAGTGCAACCAACTATACCTGAAACTTATTTATTAAAGGATAACAAGGGTGAATTACTTCAAGGTGGATTCTACGGACACGAATTGTTGAAATCAACAGTTGGTGATGTATATCTTGTCGAGAAGATTTTACAAAGGAAAAAGGATATGGTTAAAGTCCGGTGGTTAGGGTTTGATAAAAGTGAAGACTCTTGGATTCCTTCAAAAGACTTAGTATAGTTGTTTAATAGCTCATTGTGTGTTTAACCTTTATACAAGATGGAGATTGTACAACAAAAAGATCGATTTAATATCAATAACATTGATGAATTGACAGTTGACAATGATAAGTTAAATCATGGAAAACATGGTGAATTACTACCAAATACGATAAGATGTCTAATAACTGGTCCTTCAAATTGTGGAAAAACTAATGTTGTTTTTAACCTTATAACTAATCCTAAAGGATTGCGTTTTAATAATATATACATTTTTTCAAAATCATTGCAACAACCAAAATATCAATTATTGGATAAAGTACTTGCAAGTGTACCTGAAGTGAATTTTTACAAGTTTAATGCCAGTGAAACAATTATGCAACCAAATGAAGCAAAACCATTTTCTATTTTTATATTTGACGATGTTTCTTGTGAAAATCATGACACAATAAGGAATTATTTTGCTATGGGAAGACATCATAATATTGATAGCATTTATATTGGTCAAACATACAGTAAAATTCCAAAACAACTTATAAGAGACAATGCAAATATGTTGATCATCTTCAAGCAAGATGAAACAAATTTAAAGCATATATATAATGATCATGTAAATGCGGATATGCCATTTGAAAAATTTAAAGAGATGTGTGGCAAAGCATGGAATGAGAAATATAGCTTTCTCGTTATTATGAAGGAAGAAGATATTAAAAATGGTAGATATCGTATAGGGTTGGATAAATTTGTATTTATGCGTTGAACTACCGATGCTACATCTAGTTACATGTTGAACTTCACAGTGTAAACATGGTGAATCAAGAAAAACTATTGAAAGAAATAAAATCACTGAGTGATTCTATTAGGATGAAGAATCGTGCATTGAGGATGGGTTTAAGTGAAAGAGAAGAATTTCTAGAGACTACATTTAAACCTATTACGGAACCTTTAAAACAGATATCAGAAACTATTGGTAAACCTCGTTATGAAGGAGATGTTTTACTACCAGTTTCTAAACAAGAAGTACAAGCATTAAAAAAAGAAGAAGATGATGATTCATATACAAGTGCTAGTGAGCAAGAAGAAACAAAAGAAGAAGAAGAACCAATTGTTGAAAAGGAAGAAGAACAGCCAATACCAGAAGCAGAACAATCTATTCCAAATTTAACTCAATTGAGTAGCGATATATTACAACATGGACCTCTTGGAAGAAAATATATAATGAAAAGGCTACATGACATGAAATCAAACCCGAATTTGAGTAGATCACACGTATACGGAGCAAGAATTGATGGGAATGAATTGAAGATTGGCGATTCAAAGCTTGAAATAACACAAGACGATTACATCATTATTGGTGAGCATAGATATAAAGGAACAAAAGGATTATATGAATTAATTTTTAAAAACATACCACTAAGATATTCATCCAAAGATTTAAGTGTTTTTAAGGAGATTCTACAAAATACTAACGCTCATAAAAGAAACTACTCAAAGGATGCAATGATTAATCGTTCACGTGCAACAAAATATAACATCGTTATAAAAAAGTTGTTTCCTCCACGAAAATTGCCAACATTACGTACTGCACCAGCGGTGAGACAACCACTGAAAAGAAAATCTTTATCACTTATGGATTTATCACTTCTTGAACAACATGGTAAAAAGAGTAAAGGAGATACTTCAACATCTGGTAAAGGATTGATGAAAAATCTATACAATACGAATGTGATTTACTACAATGATATCAATAAATTGGTTGATAGAATGAGACTATTGCATGAAGCCATGGAAGCCGGTCATACAGGTTTGAATAATGAATGGGTGGCTCTAGTTGATGAACTTAGGAATCGCGGTATAGTCGTATAATTGTCCGTGGATATAAAAGAGGTGCAAGCATAAGACGTATCAGTTCTAACATGAGCGTCGACAAGTTCGGACGGTACTCCGCTTTAGGAGTGCAAGTTGGAGAAGACAGAAAAAGAAGTGGATTACCGCAAACACCTGAAGGTGACTATAGCATAAGTAATAAACGTTTAAAACTAGTTAAAGATCCAGAAGAAGATACTGATGGAGCAAATTTGAAGACAGTAAAAGAAGCTACTTCAACATCATTAAAATTACATAAGAATACTTATGATGTTGAATCACATAGATTAATTAATGTTGGTAAACCAACTGAAGGTTCTGATGCAATTACTAAAGAGTACTTATCATCTGAACTTTCAAATACTTTAAAATTGCAATGGGGTAACAACTTAAAAGATGGACAAACATATGATGCTGGAAATTATAGAATAACCAACGTGGGAAATCCCAAAAATGATAAAGATTCAGTTAATAAAGAATATTTACATTCTATAATACCGGAAAAAACTGAACATGGATATTCTTTTTATAAATTTATTATAAATGACATTGGATACCCAAAGGAAGACGGTGATGCTGTAAACCTAAAATACATCAAGGACAACTGTATTTTACAAGATGTTAATGAAATCGATTGTCATGGTAAAACATTGACAAATGTAAAGTTTGGTTCTCAACCAAAAGATGCTGTTACTATAGAACAATTATCTAAAGAATTAAAAAAGGAAACATCCAATTTTGTAAAACATGAAGATGCCGTGTTAAAGCGGGGAGATAAATTTATACATGGAAATGAAAAGTTTAATTTAATGCAAGGAAATAATGATGAATGGGATGCAGGACGTAAAACAATAACAAATGGAAGATTTGGTATAAAAGATAGAGATGTACCTCTAATGGTGCAAACATTAATTGCTACTGGTGGTACATTAGGTACATACAATGGTCGTAATAGAAGAATAAAAGATATTTATCCTGGTTACGAAGCAAATGATTGTGTTACAATGAAACAAACAATAACTTGGGATAAACACTTTGGGACCAAATATGATGCAAAGATGAAGAAAATAATTAATATTTTACCAGGCGAAGATTCAAATGATGCTGCTACTATTGGACAAGTCATAAAAACATCAAAAAGTGATTCAACAGCTTACACATGTAATGATAAACGTATTATGCAATTACATGATCCTCAACATCCAAAAGATGCTGTAAATTTAGATTGTTTAATAAGAATAGTGGGCAATTTACTTATTGATACCCATAATCATATAGCTAGTACAACGAATCATGTGATGATTCAACCCGATGAACGAGAAGCTTGGATTAAAAATAGAATTATAAATCAGTATATAATTAATTTGAATAACTAAGTGTTTAAATATAAAAAATTATACATAACTTATTCATTTATGTAATGTATCTTGTGGAGTAAACACACCAGTTTATATAAGACTACATAATGAAGGCCGTATCACTCAGTCATCATCAAGACAGCAACAAGAGAGGACGTGGTATAACTTCAACTGCGTTATCCCTGCTTAGACGGATACCTATTGGTGCTGTTGTAAATCGAGCAATAGACGCTTTACCATACGAATTACATCTGCCCGGAGGTTATCAATATTGTGGACCTGGAACTAAGTTGGCAAAACGTTTAGCAAGAGGAGATCCTGGAATTAATAAATTAGATCAAGCTTGCAAAGAACACGATATAGCATATTCAAAGTATAAAGATTCAACAAATAGATCAATAGCAGATAAAATTCTAGCGGAAAAAGCTTGGCAAAGAGTAAAATCAAGTGACGCAAATATTGCAGAAAAAGCAGCAGCTTGGGCAGTAACTACAGCCATGAAGACAAAAGCAAAGTTAGGTGGTGGAAGACGTCGCAGAGGAAGACCTGCAAAGAGAGGCGCTCCCAAAAGAGGTGGAAACATTAAAAAAGGACGTCGTAGAACTCATAAGGCAAGTGTAAAGAAGACTTCTGTTTGGCAAATGGTAAAAAACGGAGCAGGTTTATACCTAAGACCATACCGTGTGTACTAAATAAGAAGAATCAATTGATAATTCCAAATAAAGCCTTAACAAATCATCAGTTAAATGATTATGTAAATTGTTTGAAAATACCATTCTTTCGAGGAGTTTTTATGAAAGATGCATTACCAACTAAAATATGGAAAAATGAAACTGGAATAGTAAATTTGGATTCCACCTATGGTCCAGGCACTCATTGGGTATGCTATAAAAAACTCGGACAAACCATTTACTACTTTGACAGTTTTGGCAATCTACCACCGCCAAAAGAACTGCAACATTATTTTCGAAACTCCAAAAACATTTTTTACAATTACAAAAGAGAACAACCTAACAATACTGAAATATGTGGGCATTTATGTTTGGAGTTTCTAGCGAAGAGTGTCAGTCAGCTTTAAGATGTCATCGTATACAGTGTCACTGAGTGGAAATTCATCCACATTGAAAAGTACGCTGTTCCCAGCATTGCGTCTATCCAAGGAAAGATTATGGGAAGCGGCATTACTTGATTTGACTACCTACAATTCAATTCCTAATGTTACAGAAGGAAAAAACAATTTACTACATTATTATGAAACTAAGGATGCTGCAGGAAAATACTCAGAATTGAAAATAATTACATTTCCTACTGGAGCTTATGAAATTGATGATATAAACCAATTATTACAGAAACAACTCGGAGAAGACAATATCACCGTTAAAGGAAACAATAATACTTTAAAAGCAGAAATAACTTCAAAATATTATATTGATGTCAGCTTGGAACAGTCGATTGGCAGTTTACTTGGATTTACAGATACAAAAAAAAAAATCTTAACTCCTGGAACTACTCATTCAGGTGATTCAACTGTAACAATATTGAAAGTAAATAGTATTGATGTCACGTGCAATATTATACACGGATCGTATAGAGATGGAGTTAATCAACATATTTTACATACATTTTATCCAACAGTGGCTCCCGGTTTTAAAATTGTTGAGAAGCCACAAAACTTGATATACCTACCGTTAAACACCAGTTTCATTTCAGACATCGTACTGAACATATTGGATCAAGACGGTCATAGTGTTGACTTTAGAGGAGAAACAATTACTATACGGATACACATCAGAGCAGCAACATAAAAGTCAACATGGGATTATCATTTAAACCGCAACGGAAGAGTCGGGAGCTCAGTAGCTCCTCGACATTGGAAGAGTTAACATCGGAAAACATTCGTTTTCTACAGAAGATTGGATTGAAACTTAACAGCGATGGATATCCTGGATATATCTCAAGGACCAACGTTCGACGAAACACTATGGGAGAAGGAATATCACACGCACAACCCTTACACTTCATCAAAATTAAACAATAACGATGAAATAAGGATCCCCATTCAACAACAAGATATTTACACTTTACCGTGTGAAAGTTACTTGTACATTGAAGGACGGGTATTAAAATTGGATGGAAAAACTGCTTCAACAGTTCCTTTTATAAATAACCCGATGGCATATCTTTTTGATGAAATAAGATATGAAATATCAGGGGTGACGGTTGATTCAACAAAAAAGGTTGGTTTAACAACGACATTGAAAGGATTAACATCATTAACACCGCATGAGAAGAATTCAATAGTCACCGCCGGATGGGTTGCCCCCGATAAAGACACTATAACACCAGCTTCCAACGGTCACTTTGATTTTCATGTACCTTTACGATTGCTTTTGGGATTCGCTGAAGATTACAAACGGGTAATAATAAATGTCAAACAAGAATTAGTATTACTCAGATCTTCAACTAATAAGGACTTGATACTTGCAGACCCTGCAACTACGGAAGATAAACTGGAATGGCAACTACAGTTGGATAAAGTTGTTTGGAGGGTACCTCATGTAAGATTGGCTGATGAACATAGAATCCTATTATTGAGAAAGTTGAAATCTGACCGTGATATTGTGATGCCATTCCGAAGTTGGGAATTTCATGAATACCCTACACTACCTCAGACAGAACGACAAACATGGACCGTCAAGACATCAACTTACTTGGAACGAGCAAGGTACATAATACTCGGTTTTCAAACTAAGCGAAAAGATGTTATCACTGCAAATGCTGGTCAATTTGATCACTGTAAAATAAAGAATTGTAAAGTTTTCCTAAACTCTCAATTCTTTCCCTATGACAATTTGAATGTCATGTTCAGCAAAAAACGTTTTTCCATTTTATACGATATGTATGCAAGATTTCAATCGTCATATTATGGAAAGACTAATACACCACTATTATCACCTGACCAGTATTATTCCAAGGCTCCAATAATTGTAATCGATTGTTCAAAACAAAATGAATCGGTAAAATCATCAAGTGTGGATATAAAAATTGAAATGGAATTTGAAGAACCAGTAGCGGATGGAACTTCGGCATACTGTCTAATTCTACATGATAAAATAGTTACTTACACACCGCTGACCGGAATTGTGAAGAATGTACTTTAAGAAGAATTGTACAACAACTGCAAATTTTTGAGGTTAGAATTATCTGCTTTAATTTTTGAGGTTAGAATTTCATTTGTGAAAGACAAGTTGAAAACAAACAATTATGTAATTGTATAAATTTCAAGGATTTTACGAAAAATATAAAAGCGAGAAAATAATTAGTAGAAACTTCATTCTATCTTCAACCGTCGTATGGGGAACATCATTCGCAAGATGAATTCTACTAACGGAGAAGAAAATACACCTCTAATGGATGATAATAGTTCAGATATAGAAAAACAAGTTGAACGAGAAATGGACGAGTTCCTAAAATTCAACAAACATAAGAAGAGAGAAGAAGAAAAAGCTGAAAAAGAAGTAAAAAGGAAGAAGGTTGAAGTTAACATTACAACCAATATTTTAACAGAAGTATTTCTTCGGATTATCTACCCAATTTCTTCATGCATGACAAAAAGTATATCAGTTGGAATTTTAAAATCAATGGATTATTCACCAATTGTTATTTTAAATCATGGAAACAAAATGGTTACTTTCAGTGAAATTACTTGGGAATCTCTCATGAAACATTTACATCTTTTGGAGTGCTATTTAAGTAACAACACATTTGGAAGAAGAACAAGATTAAGTTTATTGGAATCAAATATTGAAGTTGATATAGTAAAACATCGTGGAGAACAAATTGTTCGCTTCAGAGATTTAACTACACATAATGTTAAATTATATTTCACTAAAGAAGAATTTTATACTTTAAGTTGTACTACCGGTCCCGTCACCAGATATTTGAAACAACTAATATTTTCAAGTGCAATAATTAAAGACTATCTAATTGATACATTGGACAAAAAACCTTTTGTTCCAATTTTATACGGTCCCGTGGATACTTCAATCTTTAATAGAATACCTCAAGAAGTTGAAATGTGGAGACAATTAAACAACTATCACACCAATTTTAATATTGATGAAGTGGCACAAGAACTGAAAGAAGAAGAACAATCCTGTCTGTTATAAACATCGGCTCATTCAATTTTTAAGTCAGTTGTTAGTAAGACTTCATCATGAATAAACGGGTTTCGTTTTCTAATGCGCCACATATAATGGAAGTTAAAAGAGGTATAATTGAATTTCAAGCTTTCCGAGGAAATGATGGTAATTTTATTATTAAAGAATTAGTAATCTTGGACATGAACACATCAGTAGTTTATCATTATTTGTTCAAACCTCCAGTACCATTTAATAGACTAACAACTAAAGCGAAAGTTACAAACAAATGGTTGAACAAACATTTTCACAACTTAAGATGGGATGAAGGTTTCATTAATTATAATATGATGCCGCACATTATGAATCATTATTGCAAAGAGTTTAAAATTATCTACACAAGGGGATTGGAAAAAGCAAATTGGATACAATCATTTACAAGCAACGAAGTGATTAATGCAATAATTGATAAAGATTTCCAATGCTACTTCAACGAACTTTGTATTTCATCAAAAAGTTTTAAACATCGAAGGTCGCAGTGCGCTTTAAAGAATGCCTACCGCTTGAATAATTTCCTTCAACAAACTGGTGGGGGTAGTGTCAGTGGTGGGGGTAGTGTCGATTATAAAAGTGAGAGCGCTACCATGACACAGCATGAGTATTACTCAAACCTCCGAAGAGACAACATCTCCGACGGACATTCTTATTAACAAGAAGATTAACAACAACATCAATATGGCATCACAGAACTTACTTCAAAGTTTAGTTGATCAGTTCAACGCTCATTCTAAATCATCAATTCTACCTACGAAGAAATGTTCTGAACTAAAAGAAGAAAAACACTACATCATTCATACTATTAAGAAAATGGAAACTTCAGTAGGTGATGCTATAAATTGCACTTTGAGCGAGGCACCTTATACAATTGGTGATGAAGCAAAATTTCAGATCTTCTTACCAAAGCGCTTCATACAACTACTTCAAAATGAAGATCTTCGTATAATTCAACCCGGCGCACTCTATTTGGTATCACATGGACCCAGTGGAAACAACTCTACTGAACTTACAATTCATGTAACACCTACTACTGATTAATTTGTACATAACATTGTAAATATTTCTTTGTATTTGTTTTTTCAATAAATATGATATAAAACAAAACAAAAAATAAAAATAAAAAAAGCAACATATTGTAATGTCTTTGTACATTACAATATGTTGCTTTTTTTAAAAATTCCACAGGATGACCTTGACCCAATTTTGTATAATTATAAAAGGGGAAATGTACTTGCAAAGTTCATCAGTCTACTGCTACCTTTCATACCGTACACATCTCGCTCTTAATCCCTGAATATAAAACTGCAACATGTCCCTAAAGGTTAAGTGTGCATCTTATGATACCAACACCATAACTACTTTTGAACAACTTGAAGATTTAACTAACGAAATGCGAGTTTTACTTACCGGTGGTTATCACTTAACTGTTGATGTTAGTGCTACTAATACAAGGATGTTCACTAAAACAAAATATTGCGATGATGAAATATTTATTTCTACACAACCTACAACTTCTTCATCGCCAACTGGTCAACATAACATCAAGTTCCAAAAGTATTACCAATGTTGAATAACTTTTGACAGACAAAGCTACAACTAAAGAATCACATGATCAATGTGAGTTAATAAAAAGGATGTGATACTTGTATAAATAATCATTCGCTTCTTAGCTCTCACCACGACAAGACCTATTTAAGAAAATGTTGTACAGAATGATGATTCAACTTGATGGAAAAATCTATGGAAAAGACTACAACACCATTGAACAAATGACCCAAGATTTAGATGTATTAACTAAAGAAGGATATCAAGCTAAATTAATTTTAAAATTTCCTGAAGTACATCCATTATCAACAGAAGAACTTGTTGCTATGGCTAAGGCGGAGAGAGAGAAAAAGTCTGAAGAAAACAAAGAGAAACAAACTTCCTAAATTTTAATAATCCTTACACTTGTAAGGTATAATTTTTTAAAACTCCATTTGGATGACCTTGAAATTACCCCTACCACTTTTCACAGTACATAAAACTCACTATTGAACACTATACACTCTTATTCTTTCACTGGACTCCGCAGCGTCAACATGGAAGAGCAAAAATACAAGTACAAACCTCGTTACTGTTGTGAACAACAGTGTACAGATTTAGGACCAATGATGGTGGATGGGTTAGCTTGTACTAAATGTGAATTCTTCGGATCTTGTTATTGCAAATGCAAAACAAAACAACTACCACCACCGGAATTGCGAACTTTCAAATTTTACAAATCAAGATATTTTCATACATGTTGTCCTCAAAGATGTTTCAAATTTCACCCTCTAGATCTTGCTCATTGTCAACGCACCAATTCTCATCAAGATGATTTTTGTACACATATGATAAAAAGATGTAAATACAGATCAGATTGGTATTCCGATCCTGTAGAACCATCAAATGTGTAATTTCAGTTTTACACTCTTTTTTAAAACTTCATTTGGATGACCTTGAGATTTCCCCCCACCACTAGTTCTAATTTTTATATAATATTAAATCATTCCACTTCCAACACTCTAACTAACAACATGGAAAACAAATTTATCAAATTTGAACATATAATAACTGACAGGGAGGAGATGGAAGAATTGTTTCAAAACTTACTTTCTGTCATTGACGAATATCCTATAAGATGGTTCAGAATTGTAGTTCAATATTTAAATCCTGGTGAATTGTTTTCTTCATCAAGTGAAGAAGATGAAACAACTACTTCGGTTCAAATAATTGAATTAAAAGATGGAGAAGAAGAACTAAATGTTTTATTCAATCATAAGCTCAAGGTTCCCTATATAAAAGCCCCCTCCCTAGACAGCCCCCCTCCCTAGACGCCTGCTCAAGGTCACCATTATATAAGCCCCCTCCCTATGCGCCGATCCTCATTCCATCACCAACTCTCCAATAATGAACAACTCTCCATTGGCCCGAATGAATTCTAGTTTTGAAATAAACTCTAGGGAAGAGTTACAAGACATTTTTAATATTTTACAAGAACTTGTAGATAATTTTACAACCATCAAAATGAATTTGGAAATAACATACGATTGTCCTATTTGTGATAAGATTGAAAGTTCGGACGAAGACAGTTTACTAAATCTAACTCCTGCACCATCTGACACTACTGATGGTAATAATGAACAGCAAAATATTTCCCCCACCACTTCTTTGTAATTCTTCGTTCCCCCCACCACTTCTTTATTTAACTAACATTTCTCGCTTTCACTTCTCATTCCGTCTTCAACTTTTGAACTATCAACATCACTTGTTTTAAAATTTCAAACACTACAAAATCATGATGGATATGATGGATGAAGTTCCCTTCATAACTAGAATGGAAGAGGATAAATTGAAATTGGAAATTAAACGATTGGAAATGGAACGGGAAAACCAACTCGAAATATTACGTTTGTTCAAGCTTTTCAAATACATCATCTGGGGACTCTGCGTTTACCTTCTCATCGTCGTTGGTGTTTGCATTTACAACTCTGTAGTTCATCACAAAAGTTCAACTTGTTTAAACTCTGCTGTTGCACATTAATTGTATGTTCACAAATAAAATTCAAAATTTACTTCAGCCTATCCCACTATCACCAACTAGTTCAACTTTCAACTATTTCTGGTAGTAGTTGGGTAGGCTTTTTTAAAACTTACTCTGAATGACCTTGACATACTTTCCAAGCTCCAGTTATAACTGTTGAATTTCAATTTTGAACTAACTCTTAATTCATGCCCAATTCTACTTCAAATTCAGGGCATATGCTCTCGCCATCTGCACCCTGCAGCTGCCCTGGCAGCTGACACCATCTGACCCCTGCAGCTGCCCTGGCAGCTGACGTCACTTCCGGTTTAGAAGTGGCTTTTTCCCACTACTCGCGTGTTCGACTTTCACTTGTATCCTAGACACACTGACACAACACACTGATAGCTGCGTTAGTTATACGCTTGTAGAACGGCGCCGTGACTCACTACGTCGGATAGGGAAACTCGCCAAACTATAAAATATACACATACACCGCCGCTGTAGGTTGACTGCGTGACCACGATGGGCTGGGAGAAAGTGAACTGCGTGGTTGTAACTTAGGTTGAAGCATTTACACGTTATCAAGAAAGATTAACCCAACAATCTCATCAATTTGTTGAATTAATAATATTCTTCTAGTTTCAGTAAGCAAAGCATTTCTAGATTAACGGGGTATTTGGAAACTAAATGCTCTCGAAGAAGAAATCCAATATGAAATTTGTCCTGATTACTGTTGTTATTGATTTTAACGGCATAACATTGTTAATTGATAAACATATAGTGTGTAATCCACCCTATACCTGAATTCATTAACTTTCTGAGACTCACTAAAGTATCGGTTGTTATAGGTTCCGGTGGAAATTACTTCTTCCTACTTCAAATGAGTAACTAACAACTGTATGAGGGGTCACAGACCACTCTTAAATTTAAATGAATTGGTCTTACAAGGTTATTATCGATTGAAATACAACTTCTATATACTCGAAATAAGTACGCCACCTCAAGTTTTTCAAGTTTTTACTTATTTTTGGGAGTAATGTTTTGTTTTTAATTTAGGTTTTAAAGTTTTTGATGGAGGACAACGTGTTTTGGTCAACAGTTTTAAATTTGAGTAGTGTCAAATTGTTGGTGCTGGCTCAGTTCAAGGTCACCTGAGGGATGACGTCATCGAGGTCAATGACCTCACCGATGACGTCATCGATGACGCAATCGATGACGTCATCGATGACGTCATCACCAATGACGTCATTTCTATGACGTCACACCCATGACGTCACAGAAATGACGTGCTGATGACGTCATCACCCCTTACGTCATCAAAATGACGTCACCGACGCCACTGAGGTCAAGGTCACGCCGAAACTTAAAATTTTTTGGCACTTTTGCCGTTTCTCGCACTACGCTCCGAGTTTCAGTCAGAGTCCCCGTGACCTTGACCACTTGGAGCGAATTTTCGACGAGAAACGGCAAAAGTGCCAAGTTAAACTCGAGTTTCTGACATGACCCCGCCTAAATGGGCAATCGGTTATCCCTCAGGTGACCTTGAACCAGCACAACACCAACAATTTGATATTACTGTGACCTTGAAAACCTAACAACGGAGCGCCGACACCGATGCGCACCCCACGACAGCCACCGAGTGACTGACTGTCAGGCTCTGTGTACTCTAGGTATATGGGGAAGTGGAGGGGGAAATCTCAAGGTCATCCAAATGAAGTTTTAAAAAAGTTGAAGAGTAGAAAGACTACTCTTGTGCTTCCTGGGCCACTTCATCAATTTCCAACGGATCTGTAAACCAATCCGATCTGTAGCGGCAGGAGTCCAGAAAACAGGTGCACCACCCATCAGGTTGTCCGTAGCACTTCCGACAATTGGTAAGATTGGAGAAGTGAAATTTAATACACCGCTGCGGACAACAAGTATAAAAGTATTTGGATTTGTAGATTTTGAAAGTTTGTAGTACCGGTGGTGGCAGCTGTTGGTTCTTGCATCTACACCTGCAACATCCGAAGCATTCACATTGCCGGCAGGCCAGCCCATCCACTTGCCACTTTGGTAAGAGGAAACACTTATCCTCACAGCAATAGGTTGTCCCCGTCTCTTCCTCCCAACGCTTCTTTGCACAATATGTGACGCCTTGTATCTCCAAACACCTATGCTCGCAACATGAGATGCGCTTACTTTCCATAGTTGATGTTGCTTTGACGAGGGAGCACGATGAAGTGATGCTGTGGTCAGTGGAAATGGGGTTTATATAAACTAAGGTGAGTGGAGGGGGAAAGGTCAAGGTCATCCAAATGGAGTTTTAAAAAAAGAAAAGAGTAGAAAGACTACTCTTGTGTATCTATAGCGATTTCATTGATAGTGAGTGCTTCTGTATGCCAAGTTGATCTGTACTGACAGGCTCCTAAATAATGTTTGCAAAAACCTGCAAAATGATTGTTGCACAATTTGCAGGCAGTTAGCTGTTTTAGTGTGAATTCAATGCAACGTTCAGGGCAACAAGTGTACTTATGCCCTCTCATCTGGTACACATGGAATGTCTTCAACTCTGGTTTAGGCTTCTTCCAAGACTTGCACTTACACATGCATTGACCAAAAGCTTCACATTTTCTACACGCCAGGCCATCCGCAACATCAATGTCATTTGGCCATGAAAAACATTTCTGTTCGCAACAGTAGTTAAGTTGACTCTCCATGTTGCTGCGGTGAAGGTGCGCGATGAAATGATGCTGCAGTCATTGAGAGTGCACCTTAAATAAACTCAGTGGAGGGGGAAAGGTCAAGGCCGTCCAAACGGAGTTTTAAAAAAGATAACTAGTCGTCCTCCTCCTCGTCCGTTGTACTTAGAGAGCTGTCAGACGAAGAGCCCCGTGCAGGTGCTCCCCAGATGAAAAACAAATCAATTTTAAAACGAAGACCAGGATCTTGCATCATCAATTCCTTTAATTTGTCACATACTAAGTCCACCTTGTGTAAGGTGTCAACAACAAGCTTCCAATTTGTTGGCTCAATATAACTTGTAGTAGAGTCTGCCTCGCTGATAACCACATCCTCCGGCCGTATTGGAGTGTAAAGATGTGTAAAGTTCTTCGGCTGTAGCTGAGGTTCAGGCTGGCTGGAAGTGGAAGGTTGAGTGTGGACCCCTGTCGCATCGAAATCCATAGTCATTCTACATTCAATGTTGGGGTTTTCGTTTAATACATACACCAATTTCTCATGCAACATATCCACTTCTGCCGAGTCTTGCAGATGAACATTCCAGGAAAATGGCCATTCTTCATCCGTAGTGGAGTCAACTCGAGAAAGAGTGCTGTCCGCCATGATAGCTAAGCAAGGAATGATGTGAGCTACAGACTGTGGTAACAGTATTGAAAAGTAGAGGGGGTAAACCAAAAGTATGTGGAGGGGGTGTTTTCAAGGTCATTTAATTTGGGTTTTAAAAAAAAGGAAATAGTGGAGGGGGAATTCTCAAGGTCATCCAATTTGGGTTTTAAAAAAAAGGAATGAAGGTTACTCCTCTTCAGCCTCGTTGTCCCCCACATCCTCATTAGCCTCATCTTCATCGACGTCAGACTCGCCGTAAGGGTAGATCGGGGACATGGGCGAATATTGTGGAGATTGTTGACCGTTGTTATCGTCCCCTTGCATTCTGACTTGGGACCAATCATAATTTAAATTCATTTGTATTATGATTCCAGGGTTGTCCCGCAGTATTTCCTTCATCCGTTCGCAAATTGTTTCCAAATAGTGTACACTATCGATCGACAGTGTCCAACCCGTACTTGTACCGACATCAGTAGTGGAGTCAGCTTGGCTGATGGTGTTGTTGTCTGCCATGGTTGCTTGTCGGACAAGGAATGACGGTTGATGTGATGCTCATGCAGGAACATGGTGAAGTGGTGGGGGGTGTGGTGGAGTAGTGGGGGTATTTTCAAGGTCATCCAAACGAAGTTTTAAAAAAAAGGAAAACCTACAAAGTAACATTGAAACTTTCCAATTGATGGTGGCGAGCGTTTTCTTCTGCAACCTTGCCGACACATGTGACTATGCCATACAGTATGAAAAGTACAACCATAATAAGGCCGAACAATAAAAGATAGCCGTTGACTATCATGATATTTTCTGAGTGTATCTGCTTTCTTCGTATCGCCCTCTCCTGCATCCTCTTCTCCAACTCGTGGACGAAGTCACAGCAAACGTGAGGACATGTTTTATCCGTTGGTAGGTTTGCCATTGTTGATGTTGTCGGTTTGGCTGTTGAAGATGGAATGAGGTTTCCAATTGTGATGTGCCATGTACATCAATAGTCAAGTGGTGGGGGTAGCAAAGCAGTGGAGGGGGAAGTTTCAAGGTCATCCAAATTGTGTTTTAAAAAAAAACCTATCTTGTTACTGAGCTCATATGTCAGTAACAAGATAGGTGTTTTTGCTCTTTTACTTCTTTAATATAATGAAAAAATATACATATTCTATTATTGTAAGAACAAGGAAGACAACTGCTAGTCAGCTGAAGTAGTCTAAGTTGTCTGGCTCGGTCTTCATCGACGCCGGTGAGGAAGCCGTGGAGGAGTGTCCAGGCTCTTCTTTTGACTGCCGGGTGTTCCGTATGTTGCAAGCGTAAACTTGCACGTTTATACGGTAGCCTCGTGCCACCATGAGCTGCAACTCCTTGTACAAGTCGTTTAGCTCCTGCTGAGTCTTGATGCTCACCTCCTCGTAACTTGCGCAACTGACGTTCAGAGACATCCTGATGTTGCTAGGTCGGCTGCTGGAGTAGAAATGAAGCCGAGGCACAGCGTTTAGAGGTACATGAAAAAGTGGTGGGGGTAATGGTGGTGGGGGTATGGAAGATCCAATTAAACACTTCTAAACTTTTTCCATTGATACAGTGGGATGGAACAAATAGCACAGGTGTCCTTGTAGTTTTCAAATCTAAACATCGGTGCTAGAAATCCGAACTGTTTTCTACCACCTTCCTGTACGAACCGTCGAAGGTCTCTGACGGCAGCATTGCCACAAGGCCTACAAAACTTTTCCCCGTCTTGGAACCTATACCAGGAGTATCCCGAATACCCTCTATTATCTTTCTTGTACTCTTCGATATCCTGTTTTACTGTTATAGGGATATTATCTCGTAAAGCCGTCTGGAATAAAGATGCGTCAGTTATAACTCGTTGTAAGCAAAGCTCGTACAAGGTGCTCATCGTTTGCTAGTTGGCAACAGACTGACCGTTTTTCGCATCCAAGCAAGTTTGAATCCTAGTGCGGTAGTGGGGGTAATTACGGTAGTGGGGGTAGTTGTGAAATGCAAAGGTCAAAGGTCAAGGTCACCCGCGAAGTTTAAAAAAAAAATGCAACATATCAATACGTGAAGTTTGTCACATATTGATATGTTGCATTTTTTTGTTTTTTTATTTTTTTTGTCTTTTATGATTCGTTTATTTATAAAACATTACAACAACAACATATGTACAACATTAAAACTTAAATCTAACACTGCTGCTTGTCAGCGATGTGGATGGTCAACTCTGTAGAATTGCTACCCGTGCAGCCGTGGGACACCAGGTATAGACACCCGGGTTGAATAGAGCGAAGATCCTCGTTTTGTAGAAGATGGACGAATCTCTTGGGCAGGTACACCTGGAACTTTGGTTCATCCCCAGGAGTAAACGGTGCCTCGCTGAGACTGCAGCAGATGGCCTCCCCAACTGTAGTCTCCATCTTCTTCATAGCATGGATTATGTAGTGCTTCTCGTCTTTTAGTTCCGAGCACTTCTTTACAGGTAATATTGTTGACTTGGAGTGAGCATTAAACTGCTCGACCAAAGTCTGAAGGAACTGGTGAGATGCCATGGTCAGGTTACAGATCGTCTTCTTGCTCGGAGATGTTGTCGTCTCGGAATCTCGAGTAATACTCATGCCAGGTCCCTGTCTGCTCCCCACTTATATACTCTCCGTTACCCCCACCACTCCCCACTTCCCCACTTTGAAGGTAAGAGGCGAGTTTATAGGCATTTTTCAAAGCGCAATGTCTATCTTTATCATGTTCTGGGCTTTTTGTACAAATACATATGGTTTCCAGCATGTATTGATAATTTTTATCCAATTCCACATCATTAACCGGAACATGAGTAAATCCTTCGATCCATCTTTTCTTTTCCAGCCCCTTTGTGTAAATATTGGTAAACTTGTCTGAAAAGTGATGCATAATGTGATACAAGTCCGTGTAACTTGTAAAACCATCATACCAATCGATATGATGGAAGTGTTTTGAAATCCATCTGTTGGTAGTAGCGGCTTTACTAGTTAAAGACGAATAAGAACATGGTGGTTTAAATAAAAACGAATAAGGAACACTTGTATTCATGTCCAAAAACACAAGTTCTTTTATAATGAATCTATCATCATTACCACGAAACGCTTGAAACTCAATAATACCAGGCTTGGACTTTACTTGTTCTTCTTCTCCCTTGTCCATTTTGAAGGTCACACGTCTGCTCATTACGAAGTCAGGAGGTCAACTGATTTCCACACCACGGTAGGTACTACTTTTATACCAGGCCGTACAGTTGTTGGCGCGTTGGTGTATATTTAACGTGGGCACCGTCCCCAATAGGCCTAACCCCACAAAATGTTGGTTATTGTTTTAAAAACTAACCATTGTCATTTAAGTTTCCATCTTTATATTTTCCTTGTTTTCATTTTCATCACTAACACTTGATTCTTCTCCTCCATCTTCCTCTTCTTCCTGTTTTACTGATTTCTTATGTAGTTGAGCGTACTTTTCCAATTGTCTCCACATCTGTACTTCATGAGGAACTCTATTAAATATAGAAGTATCCACAGGTCCATATAATATAGGTGCGTCCGGTTGTTTGTCCAAAGTGTCTTCCAGATAATCTTTAATAATTGAACTTGAAAACACCAGTTGTCTCAAATATCTTGTTATTGGTTCAGTAGCACAAGTTAAAATGAAAAACTCCTCTCGATTAAGTTGAATTTTGTTATCATGTCTTGTTGTGTCTCTAAACCGCAGCTGATGATCACCACGTTGTTTAATAATATCGATTTCCACGTTTGAATCCAAAAGTCCTACTCTTGTCTTTCTTCCAAACATGTTACTACTTAAATAGCATTCTAGCAGATGCAAGTGTTTCATAAACGATTCCCAAGCACTGTCCGTAAACAAAATCATTTTGGGTCCGTGAGTTAAAATTACAGTAGGGGAATAATCTGTCGATTTCATAACACCGATTAAAACACTTTTGTCCAAACTGGAAGAGATTGGGTAAAATATTCGCAAAAATACCTCACTCAATATGTTTGGAGAAATATTATCTTCAATATCCCTTTTTCTCTTTTGTATAGTCTTTCTTCTTTTACCTTTTTCTTCAACATTATTACTGGCGTGAAGTTGTCCGCAAACGTTTTGTTCACCTCCTTCCTGGTGACCTTGAGGATCTAAAAACTCAGATATCTCCTTCTCAATATCTACCACATTTTCAGGTGTACCACTAGGAGAAGCCATATTGAATACGATGCTACCCATACAACAGTAGGCAACAAACTGATGAGGAGCGGTCTGTACGCTCTGCTTTTATACTCGCGGAATGAAACAAAACCGGTTCTTACAATACATTTTTAACAATTCCAGTTAAAGGTGTGTATGTTACGATTTTATCATGTAGAATTAAACAGTATGCAGTTGTATTAGCCGGTATAGCATCGTTGAATTCCATTTCTATTTTTATATCCACACTTGATGACTTTACTGATTCATTTTGTTTAGAACAATCGATTACAACTATTGGGTAGGCATCGAAATATTTGTCAGGTGATAATAAAGGTGTATTTGTTTTACCGTAATATGAACTTTGGAATCTTGCGTACATATCGTACAATATACTGTATTTCTTCTTAGTGAATGACACATTTAAATTGTCGTATGGAAAGAATTGTGAATTTAAATAAACTTTAATATTTTTCAAGTCACAATGATCAAATTGTCCTGCATGTTTAGTAATGGCGTCTCTTCTACCTGTTTGTAAACCAAATATAATATACCTGGCTCGTTCTACATAATTTGATGTTTTAACAGTCCAAGTGTGTCGATCCGTAGTAGGTAAACTGGGGTGCTCATGAAATTCCCAACTTCTAAATGGAATAACAATATCACGATCGGCTTTTAATTTTCTTAAAAGTAGCATTCTATGCTCGTCAGCCAATTTAACATGTGGAACTCTCCATACAATTTTGTCTAATTTTAATTTCCATTCTAAAGTTGCATCTGTAGTAGCATCTGCAGCTTTAATAATGTCTTTATCGTTAGAAGATCTCAACAAAACTAATTCTTGTTTAACGTTTAATATTATTTTCCTATAATCTTCAGCAAAACCAAGCAACAAACGTAATGGAATATGAAAATCAAAATATCCATTTGGATTTGGAGTGATTGTGTCAATCGTAGGTAATACCCATCCGGCAGGTTTAAGTAAATTGGTTTCATTGGGTGTTATAGATGTTAATCCTTTTAAAGTTGTCGTAATACCTACTTTTTTAGTGGAATCAACTGTTACACCTGATATTTCATATCTAATTTCATCAAATAGGAAAGCCATAGGATTATTTATAAATGGAACTGTTGTACCAACAGTAGTACCGTCCTTTTTAGTAACTTGTCCTTCAATATACAAGTAACTTTCACATGGTAGTGTGTAAATGTCTTGATTTTGTATGGGAATACGAATTTCATCGTTATTGTTTAATTTCGATGAAGTGTAAGGGTTGTGGGTGTGATATTCTTTTTCCCATAGGGTTTCGTCGAATGTTGGACCCTGCGCTATATCCAGTATATCCATAATCGGTTAATTTTAATCCAATTCTCTCTAAGAAATGAATGTTCTCGCGTGTTAACTCCTCCACAGCTGAAGAGCTACTAATACGGTTTCCCGTAGGTTGTTCGCTTTTAAATGTTAAACCCATGATTTTGTATTAAAGTGTCGATTTTAAATGTAATCTAATCGTAATAGGCTCTTCTCTGAAGTCTACCAAGTTACCGTCTTGATCCAATACGCTCAACACGATGTCTGAAATGAAAGTGGTGTTCAACGGTAGATATACCAGGTTTTGTGGCTTTTCAACAATTTTAAATCCAGGTGGTACACTTGGGTAAAATGTATGTATGATATGGGTGTTAGCCCCATCCCTATAAGCTCCTTGTATAATGTTACAAGTTATGTCTATACTATTGCTTTTAATATTGTTACTGTTTTCTTACCGGAATGTGTTACATCTGGTTCTAAAACAGGCTCATCGTTGGAAAATCCTAATAAATCACCAATTGAGTTTGGTTGAGTAAAATCTATATAATATTTGGAAGTAATTTCAGCTTTCATCGTATTATTATTACCTTTTAATGTTATATTGTCTTTTCCCATTTTAGTTTGCAAAAATTCATTTATATGATCAATTTCATAAGAACCTGTGGGTAACCTGCACTCTTGTAAGTCTGTAAATTTCCCACTGGCATCTTTTCCCTTATAATAATGCAATACGTTATTTTTACCTTCCGTAACATTGGGAATAGAGTTGTAAGTTGTAAAATCCAATAGTGCCGCCTCCCAAAACCTTCCTTTTTGCAAGCGTAACGCTGGAAAAAGGATACTTCGTAAAGTGGACGATTTTCCTGTTAATGATACCGTATAGGAAGACATCTCAATAGTGACTGATACTTTTAGCTAGAAATTCCAAACATAAATGGCCGCATATTGAAGTATTATCAGGTTGTTCTCTTTTATAGTTATAATATATGTTTTTAGCAGATTTAAAGTAATTTTGAAGTTCTTTTGGTGGTGGCAAATTACCGAAACTATCAAAATAATATACATTGTTATTTAGTTTCTTATAACAAACCCAATGGGTGCCAGGCCCTTCAGTATTATCCAAATTTACAATTCCAGTCTCGTTTTGCCACATTTTCTTTGGTAAACTGTCTTTCATAAACACACCGCGGAAAAATGGTATTTTTAAACAGGAAATATATTTAAATAATTCAATATTGGTTAATGCTTTATGTGGTATGACCAATTGATATTTTTCATTTAATATGCACGATAAGGTCTTAGGTAAAGACCTGCCCCGTTTTTTACCATTGACCACACGGTGGGCTTCTTCCTGCCTTTTCTGCTAGATCGTCGTCTTCTTATATTTCCTCCATGTTTTCTTGTGGTTGACTTCCTTTTTACCCTTCTTCTCCTCCTTTTTCCACCTCCTACTGCTGTTTTAGCCTTCATACCTGCTGTTACTGCTAAAGCTGCTGCTTTTTCTGCTATGCTAGCGTCACTTGATTTTACTCGTTGCCAAGCTATGTCCGCAAGCTTTCTGTCTGCTATAGACCTATTTTTTGAATCGGCAAACGTGGAATACGCGATATCGTGTTCTTTACAAGCCTGATCTAACTTATTTATGCCAGGATCACCTCTTTCCAGTCGTTTTTTCAATTTAGTTCCTGGTCCGCAATACTGATAACCTCCCGGTATATGAAATTCGTATGGTAAAGCGTCTATTGCTCTATTTACGATAGATCCTACTGGAATACGATTTAAAGCTTTACTTAACAGAGAAACCGCTGTGGACGTGATCCCACCTCCTTTCCTTGCAGTGTCTCGATATGGACTGATGTACTTGAACGTCATTATTGTCCTTTTATAATCGCAATGTGCAACTCATGTGTTAACTCTATGACAAGTTGGACATAAATGAAATCGTTTATTGTGATCTTATATTAAATATCAATATCACCCCAATCTGATGATCTAAACTTTTGCGTATTAGGGTTAATAAAGTATTTTTTAAAAATTTCCCGTTTAATCCAACCACCTCTCGCGGCTTCGTCCCAAATTTTATGACCTGGTCCTCCTTGAAGAATTTCCGGTGTGAAATGATTGTGAAAATCAAATAACGCATTACCTAAAACTTTTACAAGGAAATTAACAGTGACGGCATTATCTACATGTTCAGGGTCTTTAAGGTCTGTTATACGTTTATTATTACAAGTATACACTTTACTATCCTTAAATGATGTTGTGATGGTCTGTCCTACAGTTGCAGCATCATTCGGGTGTCTTCCTGCTCTCAAGTTTGTAATATTGTTATTATTACATGTAAAAACTGCAAAGTGTAAATTTGGATCTAGATGTACGGTTTGTGATAAAGCAGCTGCATCATGATCCTCATGACCCCATGACACGTTTGATAACTTTTTATCCATGCAATCCCAAGCATTATTTTTGTATGTTAATAAATTAAATTTTTCATTACCTTGAACAAATTCATCCCCTTGCTTTGATACTACTTGATTTTGTTTTACAAAAGAGGTTGTTTCTTTTTTTAAGGCTTCCATCATTTGACCCACTGTTGCACCATCTGATGGCGCCGAACCATCTTTAACATTTGCTAAACAATTACCAAAACAATCTATAACCCCTACATCACGTATGATACAATGATCTTTTATATATTTGAGGTTTACAGCATCATTTTCATTTTTTGGATAACCTATATCGTTAATAACAAATTTATAAAAAGAAAATCCATCTTTTGTCTTTTCAGGTATCAAGGAGTGTAAATAGCGTCTATTTACGCTGTCTTTTGCATCTTTAGGGTCATCTACGTTGGATATACGTTTATTGTTAGCACTATACGTTTTCCCATTGAATTTTAACGTATTTTTTAATTCAGATGACAAATAACCTTTGTTTATTGCATCACCGTTTTGATTTGGTTTACCAACGTTGATGATTCTATGATCTTCTGCGTCATATGTGTTATTTTGTAGTCTTAATGTTGGCGATATCTTTTCCTTTAATATTTTAAAATTTATTGCATCGTTTTCATCCGTAGGATCTTTTATGTTTTTTAGCCTTTTATTACTCATATCATAATCTCCATCAGGTGTTTGTGGTAAACCAGCACTTCTTTTTAAACTATTCGCATAATATAACCCATCCGAGGAGTAACGTCCGAACTTGTCGACACTCATGGTGCAACTGAATAGTATTCTAGGGAGTAACGCATTTTTATGAGATTACCCCACGGTTTCGGAGTTCATCCACTAAAGCCACCCATTCGTTTTCCAATCCAGTATGACCCGCTTCTTTAGCTTCATGTATTAGTTTCATTCTATCCACCAATTTATTGATATTATTGTAATAAATCACATTTGTGTTATATAATTTCTTCATTAAACCTGTACCTGTAACAGACTTACTTCTTTTTCTTCGTTCCTGAGCACTTACATCCAAAGTGGATGCCATAAATCTTCGTTTTACAGGTTTTCTTTGTGTTAACGGCATTGTTTGTCTTCTAGTTGGTATTAACTTGGATACAAATTCTTTATATTTTAAAGACTTAGATCTAAAAGGAGGCTGGTCAGGTAAATACTTTCTCCTATATGCATTTGTCTGTTCCAAAATATTTTTATATGCTTCCATGTCTTTTTCTTTCACTAACGATACTGAAGGCTTATTTTCAAATAATAATTCAAATAATCCTTTTGTGCCCTTATACCTTTGATCACCAATAACAATATTATCATGTTCGTCAACGTTTAACGGGCTATTACCTATCATTAAACCATCTTCTGTTAATCTCGCTCCATAACTATGGTAATTCTTATTAGGAATTGTTCCAGCTAACATTTTTACCATATATTTCCTTCCTAAAGGTCCTTTGTTATGAATGTTTTCACCCAACAAGCTTATGTTTGACGGTCCTTCTCTTGCCTCTTCTCTTTTTTCCTCTTCACTAGCAGTTGGTGCTTCTTCTTCAGGTCCCCTTTCACTATATCCTTGTGATTCTAGCTCTCCTTCAGATTCTGCTCCGGTAAAGCCACTATATGTAGAGGATTCCGGGTCTTCATCACTAAAACCTTCATATTTTACACTTTCTCTTTCAAACTTTGTGATAGGTGCAATTGCATCCCCTTCCAATACAGGTTTAGCGAATTTTTTGTTTAATTGTTTCAAAGGTTCAGTAATAGGTTTAAAAGTAGATTCAAGGAATTTCTCCCTCTCGCTAATACCTAGTTTTAATGCTCTGTTTTTAGCCCGAATAGAATCACTAAGTGATTTTATTTCTTTTACTAATTTTTCTTGGTTAACCATGTTTGTAGCAAGACGTGTTGTACAACAATGAATGTTTTATACCATGTTCAATGTATTAATATAAATTTATCAAATCCTATCCTGTATCGACCATTGTTTAGCGGTTGTTCCTTCATAATTGTTAGGAACCCATACTTTTCAGCCCAAGCCTTTCCACATAACTCTTTAAATCGTTCAAATGTCATATCCGCATTTACATGATCAAAATATATATGTTTTAGGTTGGTTTCGTCCTGTTTAAATACAATTAACATGTTTGCATTGTCTCTAATGAGTTGTTTTGGTATTTTGCTGTAAGTTTGACCAATATAAATGCTATCTATGTTGTTATGTCGACCCATAGCGAAGTAATTCCTTATTGTGTTTTGGTTTTCACAAGATACATCGTCAAATATGAACACGGAGAATGGTTTAGCTTCTTGTGGTTGCATGACACTCTCGCTTGCATTAAACTTTAAATATTTAACCTCAGGCACATTATTCAGTATCTTTTCCAATAATTGATACTTTGGTTGTTGTAGTGATTTTGAAAATACATATAGATTGTTAAAACGTAATCCTTTAGGGTTTGTAATCAAATTGAATACCACATTAGTTTTTCCACAGTTGGAAGGTCCGGTAACCAGACATCGCACGGTGTTTGGTAACAGATTGCCATGTTTCCCAATATTAAATTCTGAATTATCCACTGTGAGTTCATCTATATTATTAATAGTAAAACTCTCCTTATGTGGTATTATCTCCATCCTTTGTAATGGTTCAACCTAAAATGATTCTCTATCGTTATATCAAATCCTTTTTAGGTATCCAAGAATCTTCTGTCTTATTAAATCCTAACCATCGTACTTTAACCTTATCTTTTTTCCGTTGCAACACCTTTTCAACTAAATATACATCGCCTACTGTTGATTTTAACATTTCATGTCCATAAAACCCTCCTTCAAGCAATTGTCCTTTATTATCTTTTAAAATATATGTCTCGGGTACTGTAGGTTGTACTTTGAATACAGTAAAAACCTCATTGGTCCAATTTGGCAGATATCTTTTACTGAATACACCTTTATATTTACTTATTCGCACTTTATCACCCACATTAAATGTTTTAGGCTTTAGTTTTTCAACTTTTGGTTTGGTATTCATTTTTATACGTTTTAATACAAGGTTTTCATTTTTACTAGTTACTTGGTTTGGTTTCATTCCGATAGTCCTATGAAATTTGTTATTATAATCGTTTATAAGTTTTGGTAACATATCAATCCATATGTGCGATCCTCTGTTGGAAAACATTTTATACATTGCACTTTTTAAAGTTCTGTTGAATCTTTCAATTATTGAGGCTTTTACCTCTGAATTGGTTGAGTAATGGTTTATATTGTGTTTTTTCATTAAATTTGCAAATTCCTTATTAAAATATTCTTTTCCATCATCCGTTTGTAAATGTTTAATGGTATGTTTGTCTCTTTGTATAGCTGTTTCCATTGCTTTTGTAACACTTTTGCCACTTTTATCTTTTAGTGGTAAAGCATCTGCCATTTTTGAAAAACAGTTAATAACAGTCAATATGTATTTATATCCTTTATTTTGTTTGCTATAAGGAATCATTTCGATTAAATCCGCTTGATATAAATCATTAATTCCTTTTATCACCGTATTTCTTCGTGGAAACTTTCTTCTTGCAGGTTTATGAAGTTCGTTGACAATTTGTTGCTTCAAGTCCTTCATATTGCAAGTTTCAATGTTTGTTGTGCCACATGTATAATCACAATGAATGTTGTTTTAAATATTCACATCATTTATATGGGTCAAGGTCATCCAAATTTGTGTAAAAGAAATGGGGAACACGGCGTTGGACTTGCCGTGTTCCCCATTTTTTTTACGGAAGGAGAAAGGAATAAGGTCGAAGTTGTAGAAGGACAAAGAATAGGTTACTAGTTGAGAGGGTTTAAAGAGTAATGGCCGAAAGGAAGAGTGTGGATTTTGTCGGGCATAATATGTCTTTTATCATCCCGGGCTGACAGTGCTTTTTTAATTTCGGTGACACTGTAGACTTGATGCTTGAAGCTTCGGATATTGTTGAATGTTGCTGATATCGTAGTATCTTCAAACAAACAAGTCTTGTAGTGGTCAAATGTCACGTGTTTTTTCAAATAAGATGTCTTCACTCCTTTTGCTTTCTTGACTGTCGGCGTGTTGTTCTCGTGGTACATCTTAAATGAATACAATTTCGCCATCAGCGCCACTATTTCTTCTAAAGGCATTCCATTTGCTTCATCTTTGAATTTTCCAATTACTTTTTTATTTCTTTCATTAAAATTTGGATGGTTCTTCGGATAGTCAGAAAAGTCGAAATCCTCTTTGTATGGAAAAGTCCTTAGGTCTTCATACATGTCCAAAGTTTTTATCCAGTAGATAAACGCGTCCGTATCCATGTATGCGACTCCAATGTTTTCCCTTCCGTAGTGTTTAACCATTTTGTTATAATGGAAATCATACATCAGGGTTTTACTGATGTCCAAAATCGACATACCTATGTATAACGGACGGTCCATGACTATTGTTGTTTTCTTCATACTGACAGCGACTAGATTTTCGTTTATAATCATGGATGTTCCAAAATTTGGTTTTTGCACTAATTTTTCCAATTTCCTAGGATCACTTACTAATTTTACATTTTTGTGTTTTCTTTTGTTCTCCAAGGTTTTTCCAAAGATGGCGTTGTTCATTAATTTATAGAAGTCCTTTTCAAATGCTGTTGTCGCTGCAGCTCTTCTTGTAGTGTTGGAATCAATATATGGTTTCAACCAACAAGACTGGGTGAATTCAATTGCTCTATGAATTCTCACTATACGTAGACCCAATTCAAGAGCCTGTTGAACTACCCAGTAGTGAGCCACATAGCGATCCTTATTCTCCAAGGTCATCATCAATTTTGGCCATCTTCCTGTCGGTGAAACTTCAGTCTTGGCTAGGAGAGGCAAGTCGTAGTGATGGTCATGAAGGTGCTCCGGATATTCAAAATCACAGTCAAAAATATAGCCTTTTGGACCATTTTTCGGAATCTGTGAGATGTCTCCGATGGTGGCCGGGTCGATCCATTTGAAGTCAGCGTAGGGAAGCGGATTTGACATTGCCCAACCATAAAGGTTGTTTGCGTCAAAGTAGCCAAGGTAGACCGATGGTTGTTGCTCGTCGAAGCCGGGGATGTACTTGTTGTTGGCTTTGACATGACGTGTTACAGCTTGTGTCAAACCGCCCCGTACACCAGATTCCATCATGAGCACCATATCAATATCCGTTAGAAGTTCCAGTCGACAGTTGGTTGACTTTAGCATAGCTTGCCATGCTAATCCTGGAGATGTGTACGAGTGTAGAGGGTCCAGTCCATAGGCGGAGAAACAGGTGTTTCGAAATTCTTCCATCACATCGCACAGCAGAGTTACGTCCAATTTTATATAAAAGTCAGAATATTCCCCTAAGGTTTGAATGTTTAGTTGGTTCCAAACATTACAAGCATGATTGTAGTCTTCAACGGAGATTTCACTTTCGTTTAATTTGCTGTTGAAGGCTTCAATCGGTGGCAGACTGGTTTCTTCGAATTTTTCTGCAGACGTTATGTAATCATAGGGGAAAACTCCTTTCCGTAATACTAGGTCTAATTTATCTTCAGGTACAATTTTTCTGGTTTCTTTTAGGTCTTCTCTTCTTAGGTTCTCTGACAATTTGGCTAAACTAGATGCCATAAATCTGTAAGAGTCTACGAAGCGAAGTTTAATTTTACCTACTGTTTTTGAAAAGCTGATGTTCTTTTCCAATGTTGTAGCAAGAACATCAATTTTACCGTCATCTCTTCCTAACTCCGGGATAATAAAGTGGGAGTCGTAGCCGCTAAGATTGTGTAAAACGACAGGAATAAAGTTTGGCAGTTTGTAATTTATATTGCATGAATTACAAGCAGCTCCTCTGTATAACCCTGTCAGGTGATCGTGATCTCTTACTTTTGGATTTTCTTCACTGAACATCTTCTTGCATAAATAGCATCTTGTCGCTAAGTTGTATTCTTCTTGTTGATTTTGGTTTAAAGGTTCCATAGGTACAATATTACCGAACAAGCGTTGAACCTTTCCAGCAATATCGTACAGTTGGTCTACAAAATACTTAGCGGCTTCTTCACCACGGTAGAGTATTGGAGTGGATGTTAAACCATAGTCTTGCAATTGGTTTTCAGACAAGGTTGATTTAACTAGTAAACAAAAACTGTTGGGCTGATGCAACTGATATTTTGTTCTTCTAGTCACTTCGCCGTCCGGCAGCTCCTGTGGTACTAACGTTGATTCAAAATCTGCATAGACCACTAGTGGAATTCGGTATTGGTGAACTGTCTTGTTAAATTGTATTGAAGCTCGGGTAGGCGGTGGAAGACTTATCTTTACTTCATAGTTCTCGTTGCAAAGTCTTTTATGTTCCAATAACCAGTCCAATCCTCCACGTCTTGAATCTTTCCAAGAAAAGCAGAAACATCTCTTGCAAACTGTAATCCTTAACCGGTTGTCCTTCGTTTAAAGTGGGTCAAGGTCATTCAAAAGTACCCTTTGAGCGGGGGATAGACCACTAAGCAGCATGCTAGTCCATTGCCGCAAAGTAGTCTATCCCCCGCTCTGTATTCTACACACACACACACACACACACACACACACACATGTCCCTGTCCAAGTCTTTCATTACATACCTAATATATATTCACTTCCTTCATCATCACTATCACTCATCTCCGTTTCTACAAACTCCATCGGGTTAAAATTAAATTGTTTCAATTGTTCTTTTAGGTTTTCAATTTGTTGGTCCTTTACTTCTAAAACACTGTGAAGGTGTGATATGTAGTCTGCTGCCTCGTTGATGCTTGCTACTCTGGGATCACCTAACTTCAAGCTGGGAACTACACCCTGCAGCCTAAAGTACGCCATACGCCTTTCTTGCTCCTGCCGTTGACCAGGACTGAGCAAGCCTTGCCCGTCTTGGCTCACCTCCAGCAAGGTCCGTAGCATCGGAGCTTTGCAGGCGTTTGCCCGAGCAACAGTTATGCTATGGAATGGTCGAGCAGGTCCACGAGTAGCAGGCAGGACGTTGGCAGCACGCCTTCTTGAAGAAGAGGAAGACCTAGAGTTGGAAGCCATGTTAAGATGTAGTATTCAGCTAAGCGGTACAAAGCAGAATAACCAAACTGCACATCAATACCCGTATATATACACTTATCAGTGGTGGGGGTACTGGCTAGCCTTGGTAAAGTGGGTCAAGGCCATCCAAAAACATTACCAGAACGGGGGATAGATCACTAAGTGGCATGTTAGTCCATTGCCACAGAGTGATCTATCCCCCGCTCTGTATTTCACATTCACGCACACATTCATACAAACACACAAGTCCCAGTCCAAGTCTTTACCCACACACCTATCCACTCTCATCCTCACTATCATCACTGTCCAACAGGCTTTCACACTTCCTAATTAGTTTCTCCCATTTACTCCGGATATGAAGTAGCTCACTGCGGGTATTCTCTAACATTCTGTCCCTTTCCTCTATCACTTCATTGTACCAGTCGATGATGCTTGGCGAGGTCTGAGTTGATGCGTCCGACGTGGTTGGTTGAGAGGCTCCGCTGCTTCGCAACTCCTTCCTCACAGGACCAAAGCCGGAGAACCGGACACGACTTCTTGACGAAGGCCCCGATCGGATCGGCCCAACACCTGAGCCGGAGTTAGAAGCAGAAGCTGAAGCGTTGCCAGACATGGTACGAGACGTTCGGCTTAACAGTTGCAAGCTGAATGAGCGGGCAGTGGATTACCACTCCTATATATACCTATTTGTAGTGGTGGGGGCAGGGCGGAGCGGGGTGGGGTGGGGGTGGGGGTGAGGGTGGGGGTGGGGGTGGGGGTGGGGGCGGGGTGGGGGAGGGGGTGGGGGAGGGGGCGGGGGCGGGGGCGGGGGCGGGGGGGGGGTTAGGACTTCCAATAAATTTCCCTTAGTCTTCGCGGTCATCGGTTTTACATACCTTTAGCACACCCATCATTTTGGTTTCTTCAATACCTTTACACACCTCAAAAGCCCAAGCAAACAGCTCATCTATGTTGTTATAATTAATTTTTGTCCAGTGTTCATACATATGAGTTTGGTTGTTTATAATACATAGATAAAATGTAGACCCATCTCGTCTTATACAATACTCAACTTCCATTCTATGCCGATTTAGCACTTCCCAAGCATTGTGTTGATCTATCAAGAAGTCACCACCTTTGTAATTGTACCGTGACATGTTTACACGGAGTACAGAAACAGACTGAAGCAAATGAACGGCTCATACAAGCTTAGTAAGAGCATTAGAGTGGGGGGTATCACGTGATACACGACATTAGTTGTAAGGTTAGCACTTTACTTTAAACAGTAATTTATATGGGTCAAGGTCATTCAAACTTTGAAAAATTTTTACCTCCAAACACTTGTAGCAAGCTACAAGTGTTTGGAGGTAAGTTTTTATTTGTTAAAGATTTTTGTAACTTAGTCTTCACCCTCAAGGACACGGTTTGAGATTGTCCCAGTGACTTTACATCACCGCCAGGTTAAAGTATTATACAAGTCAAGTGTTTTTTTTTTTTTACCTGACTTGTATATTACCCCTCTCCCTTACTTTAAGAGGGTTAAGACTAAATTTGGAAAAATAATTTGGAAAAAGACTTTTAAATATTGTCCAACACAACCTAACAATTTTGAATTTTTTTTTTAGTGGGCCCATGTCCTAGTCCATTTCCCACACGGTTTGGCATCCTTCCCTTCGTATTAGATAGGCTTTAGGGATGAAAAATTCTCTTTGTACCATCCGAGGTGGTACTTGCATTGTACAAAGGTGGCCTTCACCTTTTACAACGATTTCTACTTTTTTATTACCTGCTCCATAGGTCTGACCAATAAAATAATATTTTTCATCAACCTTTAGCCTTCTAATATCCCGCGGTTGCGGGCCGTGGGGATGTCTGAACTTGAACGTTTTAGGCTTAATATAAAGAGTGTAGGGTTTGAATTGCCGAAATTTGACTGTACTTTTAAGGTGTCGTTGGCAGCGATCTCCTTCTGCACAGGCAAGATTCTGGCAACACAAAACCCCAAACTTACTTGACATCCAAGCGTAATCGCATTTCTTACCCTTGCCAGCAGGGGCTTTAACACGCTTACGTTTTTGTGTTGGACTCTTTAGTGGAGTGTCTTGGAGCTTCTCCGAATTAGGCTGGCTAGAAGGAATGGGGGTGGAAGGGCGTAGAAGGGGCAAAGATTGGTCAAGAGGAATGGAGCAAACAATTTTGGGTGGGGTAGGGGAACGTGTTAGGTCTATGGTGGGATATTCGGGGGAAAGGATGGATTTTTGAGGCGATTTGGATGGCAGGTCAATAGTGGGAAGTTCAGGGGAAAAGATGGATTTACGGGGTGGTTTGGTTGGTGTGGACGGCATGGGGGATATGGGTAAGGGACATTGGGATTTGGTATAGGATAAAATTTTCCGGGTTCTGCTGTAGGGAGTGATCCTCGACCTGGACGTCTCTTCAAAAACCGCAGACTCCGATCCTGAGTCCGATAGCAGAGAGAGTGCTGGAGAGGCTACCGTGACTCGACCTGACGACTTGACGATGAGTTCTCCTGACGATGGCGGTGCACCAGCCTCTTCCACTGTCGGCGGTAATGGGGACAGGCTGGGCATTGATGCGGGCTGTGGTGGCGGCGGTGGCGGCGGCGGCATCGTCAGGCAGCTCAGGATGTTTGCTGTCATCAGGTATTCCAGGATCGAAGTGGAGGATGATGAGGGTTGAGACGTGTCGGTCGAGGTTGAAGCTGATGGGTAGTTCTTCAGCTTAAGGCCCATTTTACCCATTGTAATGAATGAAAAGAATAGATGTGAAGAAAGAAGTAAAGTTCTAAAAAAATCTCAGGAGTAAGAGAGAACCTGTCCGTATGGGAGCTTGGACCGGAATGAGAAGTGCATGCGGCCCGGCCGCCTTATATCCCCACCGACCACGGGTGAGCCCCACCCAAGGGTATAGGGTAGGGGTAGGGGTGGGGGCATGGGTGTAGGGGTGGAGGTGTAGGGGGGGGGCGGAGGTGTATGGGGTGGAGGTGTAGGGGGTGGAGGTGGTGAAGGGGGGCGGGGGCGGGGGCGGGGGCGGGGGCGGGGGCGGGGGTGGAGGTGCAGTGTCAGTCTTTACTATATTTAGGTCGAGGTCACGTAAAACTTTAAAAAATAAAGCCCCACCTGGGGCATTTAGGTTGCCATCGCTATAGTCTCTAAAGAGACCCAACTATGGACAACTACAGACTTGTGTGTTAGTAATGCCTACCCATTAAAGTTTAAAAGACAAAGTACTTTAATATATTTACTGTGTTAATAAAAACCTTACTGTTAAAGATTTTGAAAACTTTCATATATTTAGGTCAAGGTCACAGAAAACTTTTAAAAAAATTAAGCCCCACACCCCCATAGGGGTGTGGGGCACTTGGGTTGTCATCGCTGTAGCCTCCGAAGAGACCCAACTATGACAACAGGGCAACATCCAATGTCGTGTTCCCTTCGCCACGCGAGACTTGTAAACATTTACTGCATTGTCTTTTCAATAGCTAACAAAAGTTCATTTACATAATTTTGAGTTTCCAGGAGGAAACAAACTGAGGACACCCTAATGGCTTACGTCCTCGGTCCGAGTGCAGAGGCCGCCGCAACCTTTTGCATGCCAGCGTACAAACGGACATACTCCCACAACCCCAGCTGCAACCTGTTGCATGCCTGAGAGGAGCCTAACAATACTTCAAAGTAACTATACTCCCGTAATCTTTAATATTTTTAATTTAGCAATGCAGTAAATTTTTTACAAGTCCTTTGTGGGTCAAGGCCACACGGACATTAAAAAATTTCGGCCCCCGTACATCCATGGCGAACCACGAATGTTCGGGGGCCTTGGGGACTAAAAAACACAAATAGCTAACAAAGATTTATTTACATAATTTTGAGTTTCCAGAAGGGAAACTAACTGAGGACACCCTAGTGGCTTACGTCCTCGTCCGAGTGCAGAGGCCGCCGCAACCTTTTGCATGCCAGCGTACAAACGGACATGCTCCCAAATGCCATCCGCAACCTTTTGCATGCCTGGCAGGAGCCTAACAATTATGAAAAGTGGCTTTACACGGGGGCCTACTCCCGTTCCCTGTCGTTACAATTTAATTTGAGCTGTGAAAAACGCTCAAGGGGAAATGCTAAAACAAGCGTATACACTTTAGTTAAATATAACACACTTACAACACACAATTGAGCTCAACATGGTTAATGCGGGAACAAGCACATACACATTAAACACATGACAAACAAGACAAACAAGACAGACAGGAGACATAGGGTACAAGTAAAACAATCTCATATAAAACACTTCCCAATACCCAAACGCAAGCGCAATATCTTAGAAATAATACAAGTCTTAAAGTTAGAGTAGACTTCGCTAAACAGTGAAGGCGCCTTTCAGTGTTTAGTGAGGCCTATGGCGGTCCGTCCCGATCGTTCACGTTCAACGCTCGGGAGCGGACTGCGAGCCGGCTGTGGCCAGGCCGCCTTATATCCCCACCGGTCTCCCCCGGCATGGGGCGGAGGTCCACCCCGGGGGCGGAGGTCCACCCCCGGGGGGGGGGGTCCGCCCCCCAAAAAACGGAGACGGGGGCGGAGGGGGCGGGGGGGGGTCCGCCCCCCAAAAAACGGAGACGGGGGCGGAGGGGGGGGAGGGGTCCGCCCCCCAAAAAACGGAGACGGGGGCGGAGGGGGCGGGGGGGGGGTCCGCCCCCCAAAAAACGGAGACGGGGGCGGAGGGGGCGGGGGGGGGGTCCGCCCCCCAAAAAACGGAGACGGGGGCGGAGGGGGGGGTCCGCCCCCCAAAAAACGGAGACGGGGGCGAAGGGGGGGGGGGTCCGCCCTCAGGGGTGGTTCAAGGTCACCGACTACACTTTTACTCTAAGTGTCTGGTTCGAGGTCACCCACTACACTTCTACTCTAAGTGTTCGCAATACCCCCACCCTAATCGAGTCCCTAAGCTACGTGACGGCGTTCAGCCAGTATGTCTCAGGCTTGCATGCGGTAAGCATCGCTGCTCTTCGACTCTGTTCATGTAAGTGTTTTACAAGTTTTTGCCTCAAGGTCGTTACACTTTAACTCTGGACTAACATGGCTTGGATTTTCTCTGATTTTACTCAAGGTCACTACACTTTAACTCTGGGGTGATATCGACTTGTAGTATTTCAGTGTTTTGACTCAAGGTCATCACACTTTAACTCTAGCACGTCGGTTATCGTACCAGAGGTGCTCAATAACCTATTTTGTAATGTTTAGGGTGGCGTTTGCACGCCACGTGGTATCGCCATGAGTGTCCAGTCCAAATTTTAAGTTAGATTAATTTTACTGTGATCTTTTCCATTTCCAATTCGTTTTGCCAAAGAATAAGGTGTCGCTTTATAAAGTGGTATTTCTCTAAAGTTATAGGGGATTGCAGGGATACAATTAGTTTATTTAGGAGACTCTTAATCTTGGAGTTTAACGCAATTTCCACTTTGACTTTGCTTCCTCGGCTCTCACAGCCTAAGCTGTACAGAAATGTTTCTTCTAGTGCCAACTCGGGCCAAGAGAACAGTGTGTTGACTGTAGGACAGCTCATGGTGAAGTGATGCGATACTCCAGCGTGCAACCTCACCTTCCCCCACCACTGTGACCTTCCCCCACTCCTGCTGTTTCCCCCACCTCTTTTCCCTTGACTCATGAGCTACAAGCAGTCTCTCAGTATTGTGCGGACTTTTGTGAGGAGAAGCCATGTCGCGGGACGCTTTAGGTAAGAAACTTAGCCGTGTTAAGACTTTATTAGTTGCTCACTGTCCACCACTCAAAGTTAAGAGGGTTTCGACTTTAGCTAAGTGGCGCAAACTGTTGCGCGGACACCCTAAGTTTTATACAAAACAGACTAATGTCAGTTTTACTGATGAAGATTTGTTTAAAATATTGGATGAAATGGCTTTTCCTTGCAAAATTCAGTTAGTTACTCCCATTCCTGACAGTTTAGAGTCTTAGTCTCTCAAGCCGATATACCTAGAGTACACAGAGCCTGACAGTCAGTCACTCGGTGGCTGTCGTGGGGTGCGCATCGGTGTCGGCGCTCCGTTGTTAAGTTTTCAAGGTCACAGTAATATCAAATTGTTGGTGTTGTGCTGGTTCAAGGTCACCTGAGGGATAACCGATTGCCCATTTAGGCAGAGTCATGTCAGAAACTCGAATTTAGCTTGGCACTTTTGCCGTTTCTCGTCGAAAATTCGCTCCAAGTGGTCAAGGTCACGGGGACTCGGACTGAAACTCGGAGCGTAATGCGAGAAACGGCAAAAGTGCCAAAAAATTTTAAGTTTCGGCGTGACCTTGACCTTAGTGGAGTCGGTGGCGTCATTTTGATGACGTAAGGGGTGATGACGTCATCAGCACGTCATTTCTGTGACGTCATGGGTGTGACGTCATAGAAATGACGTCATTGGTGATGACGTCATCGATTGCGTCATCGATGACGTCATCGGTGAGGTCATTGACCTCGATGACGTCATCCCTCAGGTGACCTTGAACTGAGCCAGCACCAACAATTTGACACTACTAATTTGGGCCCAGCAATTATTTTATTTTTCTGCATTATCTTAATTATTCTTTCTTTTTGATGCTCTATGTAGTGGAACTGATAACCGTTTTTCTGGCACTTCTCAGTATCCAACAAAAAAGTAAAAAGTCCTAATGTCGTAAATTCCATTGGGTTCATAAAGTCTATTATAGCACAGATACTTCTCTGAGATCCTAGTGAGATCTTTTCAGCTCAGGTTGGTTAGGTTAGAAGATTTTTTTACGGGTGTCCCTCAACCAGCAGATTCTCATAGCCTACTCTCCCGGTTTGTGATGGTTTGAAAGTTGATCAAACTATGTATGTTTCCACTTACAATCTCTGTAAATTTTTCTTGCCTGAAAATTTAAAAATTTAATTATCATTACAGCCAAGAGATGTTTTTCTTCAATTGTCTATTCCTCCCGGTTTGTGATGGTTTGAAAGTTGATCAAACTATGTATGTTTCCACTTACAATCTCTGTAAATTTTTCTTGCCTGAAAATTTTAAAATTTAATTATCATTACAGCCAAGAGATGTTTTTCTTCAATTGTCTATTAATATTTCGAAAATTATATTATTATTTAAATGATTTACATAAAAAATGTAAAGTCCTTACTCACTCTAAATTATTGATCCAACCCCCCATTTGTTTTATCGCGTGGGGTTTCGTGGAACCCCCCAGAACAATTTGTGGATACACCATCTAAAAAAGCTGCGTTGTATTCGAAGGTTTAATTTTAAAATTCATTCTTTCTACTGTATTTTATAAACCCAGTAACAGGTTAACCGAGCCTTGCTCATTGGTTTTAATTCACCTTTGTTATAGTGTCATGGTAATAAAGCTATTAAATTTTTATTACAACCAACTATACCTCTCCACAGTTAACAGCTGTTTCTAAAAGACTGCTTAACATGTTTGTTAATTTTTGTATACCTTTCGTTGTTATTTTGTTACCAAAATAGCAATCCATAAGACCAATGTTAAAAATTACGATTTTAAAACTTAAATTTAGACCAAATTTGATTTTTCCTGGGATTGGGACTGTTTCTAAACTTATTTTTGGAAAAACACTCTTAAATGCAAAGTTTAGGCAAAATCTAACCGCTAGATTTCGAGATCGTGGAACACACATCCCTTAAGACATTGCTCGTTTTATAGTATAGGATTACAGAATTTCCCAAATGACCCTGATATGCTGCAGAACCGGATGCTCCGTGCGCGGATGCAGCGGGCGCAGCGTGCAGTTCATGCAGCCTATCTGCCGTTGCTGCCGTTACTCTCCGCCACGCAATTGTTGTAATTAAAGTAAAGAAAGATTCGGCCGATAGAGCGCGGTGTGGCGCGGCGATAAGCAGGAGTATCATTACTGCTAATTTGATCACAGAAATAAACAAGCGCGGGTCCTTATATCTGAAACGGATAATGCCGAGGCCCGTATCCATTCCAAATTGAAATATTGATGAGTTATTTACTTTGTATTAAAATAAAGATGGCAATCGAGAGTCATTAACCCCGATATAATTAGGACCGCCCTCGAACGTGAGCGGCTCCGTGGCGAACAAATTGTGAGCGTCCCGGGCCCTCGCGCTGCCCACCCTCCACCTCATCCTCAGCGTCCCGGGCCCTCATGCTGTCCAGTCCCCGTCACCCGATCCTCAGAATCCCGGGTCCTCGCTCTGCCCAGTCCCCGCCACCCGATCCTCAGCGTCCCGGGCCCTCATGCTGTCCAGTCCCCGTCACCCGATCCTCAGAATCCCGGTTCCTCGCTCTGCCCAGTCCCCGCCTCCCGATCCTCAGCGTCCTGGGCCCTCATGCTGTCCAGTCCCCGTCACCCGATCCTCAGAATCCCGGGTCCTCGCTCTGTCCAGTCCCCGTCACCCGATCCTCAGCGTCCCGAGCCCTCGCTCTGCCCAGTCCCCGCCACCCGATCCTCAGCGTCCTGGGTCCTCGCTCTGCCCAGTCCCTGCCACCCGATCCTCAGAATCCCGGGTCCTCGCTCTGCCCAGTCCCCGCCTCCCGATCCTCAGCGTCCCGGGCCCTCATGCTGTCCAGTCCCCGTCACCCGATCCTCAGAATCCCGGGTCCTCGCTCTGCCCAGTCCCCGCCACCCGATCCTCAGCGTCCTGGGTCCTCGCTCTGCCCAGTCCCCGTCATCCGATCCTCAGCGTCCCGGGTCCTCGCTCTGCCCAGTCCCCGCCACCCGATCCTCAGCGTCCCGGGTCCTCGCTCTGCCCAGTCCCCACCACCCGATCCTCATCGTCCTGGGCCCTCGCTCTGCCCAGTCCCCGCCACCCGATCCTCAGCGTACCGGGCCATCATGCTGTCCAGTCCCCGTCACCCGATCCTCAGAATCCCGGGTCCTCGCTCTGCCCAATCCCCGTCACCCGATCCTAAGAATCCCGGGTCCTCGCTCTGCCCAGTCCCCGCCACCCGATCCTCAGCGTCCCGGGTCCTCGCTCTGCCCAGTCCCCGCCACCCGATAATCAGAATCCCGGGTCCTCGCTCTGCCCAGTCCCCGCCACCCGATCCTCAGCGTCCCGGGTCCTCGCTCTGCCCAGTCCCCGCCACCCGATCCTCAGAATCCCGGGTCCTCGCACTGCCCAGTCCGAGCCACCCGATCCTCAGCGTCCCGGGTCCTCGCTCTGCCCAGTCCCCGCCACCCAATCCTCAGCGTCCCGGGTCCTCGCTCTGCCCAGTCCCCGACACCCGATCCTCAGAATCCCGGGTCCTCGCTCTGCCCAGTCCCCGCCTCCCGATCCTCAGCGTCCCGGGCAATCATGCTGTCCACTCCCCGTCACCCGATCCTCAGAATCCCGGGTCCTCGCTCTGCCCAGTGCCCGTCAACCGATCCTCAGAATCCCGGGTCCTCGCTCTGCCCAGTCCCCGCCACCCGATTCTCAGCGTCCCGGGTCCTCGCTCTGCCCAGTCCCCGCCACCCGATCCTCAGCGTCCTGGGTCCTCGATCTGCCCAGTCCCCGTCACCCGATCCTCAGAATCCCGGGTCCTCGCTCTGCCCAGTCCCCGCCACCCGATCCTCAGCGTCCTGGGTCCTCGCTCTGTCCAGTCCCCGCCACCCGATCCTCAGCGTCCTGGGTCCTCGCTCTGCCCAGTCCCCGCCACCCGATCCTCAGCGTCCTGGGTCCTCGCTCTGCCCAGTCCCCGTCACCAGATCCTCAGAATTCCGGGTCCTCGCTCTGCCCAGTCCCCGCCACCCGATCCTCAGCGTTCCGGGTCCCCTCGCTCTGCCCAGTCCCCGCCACCCGATCCTCAGCGTCCTGGGTCCTCGCTCTGCCCAGTCCCCGCCACCCGATCCTCAGCGTTCCGGGTCCTCGCTCTGCCCAGTCCCTGCCACCGATCCTCAGCGTCCTGGGTCCTCGCTCTGCCCAGTCCCCGCCACCCGATCCTCAGCGTTCCGGGTCCTCGCTCTGCCCAGTCCCCGTCACCCGATCCTCAGCGTTCCGGGTCCTCGCTCTGCCCAGTCCCCGCAACCCGATCCTCAGCGTCCCGGGTCCTCGCTCTGCCCAGTCCCCGCCTCCCGATCCTCAGCGTTCCGGGTCTTCGCTCTGCCCAGTCCCCGTCACCCGATCCTCAGCGTTCCGGGTCCTCGCTCTGCCCAGTCCCCGCAACCCGATCCTCAGCGTTCCGGGTCCTCGCTCTGCCCAGTCCCCGTCACCCGATCCTCAGCGTTCCGGGTCCTCGCTCTGCCCAGTCCTTGCCACCCTATCCTCATCCTAGCTTGCTTCAAGCCTGAGCTTCGCGAATGCAAAGATAGTGATGGACCATCCCTCTCAATCGATTAGTCTTCAAACTTGTAATTTACAACTCGAAACACTTGTTTAAATTAGGGCGTCTTTCATGCTGAAATGATAACATACCCTCATCTACTTCAACTTCATCAATTTGCGGAAAGGCAATTTTGTACTCAATGAATGTCCTTGAATTTATGTAGGTCTACCTTCCGAAAAGATAGTTCGTGAATGTTTTTACTCTAGCCATGTTACCAATACAGGAGTTAGAAGACATTGATTTTATTGTTTAAGTGATGAAGCAACAGTTGGGACCCCGTTAAACTATTTTGATTGAAAATACCCTTCCTTTTTGTATAATTTATATGTTACGCCTAATATTTATTTTTACTGTAATGGTTTTTAATTGTTTTTAAGAATTGTATTTAAACTCTGGATTGATGTCAACATGCTAATTTTATGTACCCTGTGCGTTTTACATGGGAAAAGAACAGAATGATGGAAACATTGGACACAATGAATAACATTAAATGCACACATTTTAAATAATCATTAAAGGAAATCATAAATATTTACGTTATGTAGTCACACTTATTTTGTAACAAAGCAAATCAGTAGATCGAATTGAAACCGATATTGTTAATTTCACTGGCCTTGCCTTGTGGCCACCGTACCCCGGTCACTCCCACGGTCTTAAAAGACCCGCACTGTCCACCCCTGTAAGCAGCTTAGTTTAGGCTTAGCTATGTTTGGTTACATACCCTAGTCATTCCTCCTAGTCCGGTCTTACCAATGGGTTTCTCATTCTATTTGTTAGGTGATCTCATATTGTAAGTCGTAAGTGCATTGAACTATTTTTGGAACACTCTACATAGGTGAACTATATAAATATCAAAAGGTTACCCCTAAAATACTCATGGCATAAATGACTCGAAAACGGGTTGTAAAAGAGCATTTTCGCAAACAACGTTAATATCAATTACCAAAATAATTGCCAAAATTAAATTGGATACCTGCTATCCAATTCTTTGAAGGTTCGTCCTCGTTGAGAAAATGACTGTAGTCAGGTGCTTTGAGTTTGATCTTGAAAAAAATAAAATATGAAAAACTTTCAAATAGAAGGAAACATTTCATTCGAGTGTGCATTTACCAACATTTTCACGCTTAGAAAAGCACAGCACCTTTTTTCAAACAAGATGTGATCTTGATCTTACATCTCCTAACTGAACTGGCCTAAGTGGTGCAGTATAGAGAACTAAAGAAAAGTAAGTAATATAAATTAAATCAATGTATAAAAATTTTTATTTTAAGAAAATTTTTAAAAGATTTTTGAATATCCTAGAAATTATACAATGTTGTACAGACATTCAATCAATTTTGTGAATAGTGAATCAGTTTTATTTAACTTTCAATCCTTCATTTTTCAGATTTTCAAATGTACCGCCGGCACCAGCCAGGTTCCATCGCTGATGCAGCATCAGCAGTACGCCCCAGTCGGTTCCCACCAGCTCATCACTTCAGGTAGCGCTGCGCTCCGGTTCCTGGTAGCCATGCGCCGCTGATGTGTCCAGGTGCGCATGCGCGCCGTCCGAGAATCGCTATCGCGCCTGCGCAGCGCCTTGTAGCTGATAACGCTACCGTGCAGGCGCGCGCAGATAAGGGTACCGCGAACGATAACGGTGTGCGCTACATGGCCGCGCTCTCAGCGCCGGTGTCCGGCCGATACGCCGAGCGTCCCACAGGTTTATATCGCTCATAAACACCATTATTATGTTCACCTTTACCAAAACGTGGTTACACAGGAGGACAATGACGTTGTAATTCAACGGAGAGCGCGTTCCGTTCAGCGGCACAAGGTGTGGGGGTTGTTTTAGAACAAATCTTATCGTACATGTCATAAGGAAATATTAATTTTATATATAAGTCTGTTTTTGGTTTTTTTTTTAGTTTTATGCTTTAGTTTGATAAAATCATGTAACAGTGATTTTCCGCGATAAAGGACAATAATTGTTACAAGTATTTCAAGATTCAAGTACCAGCTCCTGACATAGAAATTGAACGTAACGTAGCTGTTTTTGTATTGGTTCATGAAAATGGTTAAATAATGAATAATGCTGATTTTTTCCAATTGGAACTGCGATTGAAATCGTCATTCGTTTACTATCCTATAATGTCAATATATTACCGAATTTTAACTACATCCAACAAGAAAGTCATTAAAGTAGGAAGACTACAACTTATTCATAGTTTTTTAACTTCATGACGTTGACCAGGTTAAAACTGATTAAGTTAAGTATAATATAACCTCAAAACTAACGCGAATTATATTCCAGACATTTTAAATTTAGCCGTTATCAGTAATTAAGACAAGCATTTACGATCACTCTTTGATATAGTCAATGTTCATCCCATAGCCAGAATTATGAATGAGATAGAAACATTAACAAGAGTTGGGATAACAGAATACCACAAGAAGGGAGAAAAATCAGTATCGGCAGTGTTGTACATTGGTTCAGCCTCAAATGAAATGATTAAAAATGCATAAGAATGAACGAGCGGGCGGCCAATCTACTCTGCCGCCGCCGCTTGTAGGGGGATGGTTACCCTTTTATTGATATCGTTACCTTGATTAACGCATTAACAATTAAGTCGAAACACGGTTCGAAAAATCCACCAGTGGAGCCAGAAAGTGCAGTAAGATTTCCTTTGCGTTTTATTTTTAAGCAAATCCTAACCCTAAGTATATATTTCAGAAACTTCTTAGGCCCTACAAATCTATATTAATAAAATTAGAGTTTTGTCTGTACATTGCTTAGAATTTTGATATTTTTGATTATTTTTACTTTTTATGCATCGCAGAATCCAAAATCGGTGTCATCTAAATTTCTTTCCCTCTGTCTGTCTGTCTCTCTGTCACTCTGTCTGTAACGCTCATGGGTCATATTTTGTCCTCTTTTCACGGGATAACGACTTTACCTAAGGGTCTAATTTTTTTCATGTCATAGACTAGAGTGGTGTCAAGGTTCATTGTAACTTTAATTGCCCTAGCGACCTTAGGGCCTTGCCCCATAGTATGTCAAAGTAGCCAAGTTGTGCTAAAATACCAATCTTTAATCTCTTTTCACACGGCAAGGGCTTTAGTAAATTATATGAAAATTTTTATTACTGTTAAATGGTGCAATTAGAACGATTTTAGCTGCTCTAAAGCATCGTTCCCCAAAAAGGTTCTGCCTTATAGTAAAAGAAATATTCAATGTTAATCTTATGGGAATTTTTAATTCTACCTTTTTATGTATGCTTTTTAATCAGCTGGATTAGACAGTTTGTCATTTTCACCACAGATGGCAACACTTAAAATTTTAAATACAGACTCTTTCATATCTAACCCTTTAACTTTTCACTAGCCTAAATACAGTGAGTAAAGTCAACTAATTCTTGGTTCTAAATATGAATATTAAAATAATTTAAATGCAAATTATTACAGATCGAGTTTTGTTCCTTAAATCTTAATATGTTTCTTATTATCATTACAAACTAATTTTAGTTCCCAATTTAGCTTTCATTGCACGTTCTGACAAAAAGAGGTGTATAAAACACATAAAACACAAAAACATAAAACACAATATGTAGTTAATGAGGTTTATAAATTCCTCAATCTTTCAAGTAGTTCGGGTATATACGGGGCAATATTAATGTGAAAGAACTTAATGAGTAGGGTTCTTATGAAGAAGTGAGAAAGTCGCTCACTAAACACTGATACCACTGTAATTTTTATTCAAGGATCATGCTGATTGATTGATTGGAATCAGATTGGTTTACTGATTTTTATTTTGTGTAAACAAACAAATATGTTTATTTTGACATATAGAAGGTAAATAAAGCGCTTCCCGTGGCAATAAGGAAAAGTAATCCCACCATCAATGCTTTATTTTCCTCCGTTTTTCGACAAAACTTTTAACATGGGATGTCACTATTCGGTTTTGTATACATTGGCAACACATGGGGTTTTAGGTAAGAAGGTAAAATTTAAAAACAAAAAAATTGAAATAAGTAGACCTAATATATACACTGGTGCGGTGCCTATACGTTACTGACAGGTGTTGCGTTGTTTTACTATTGGTTTGAGTATTAAAACTTTAACTAATTTTGAATTTAGATTTAATGTTGTACAAGTCTGTACATATCTTTCATGAGTAGAACAAGATGCAGGGGTGGGATACATTGGATTTGGCATATAGCTATCGTCACATCCAATCAAGGATTCAATATTACATTTCATAAGAATCTATAATATTTTTGACAAGTCTGAGTTGTCTTAAATCATCTATGAGTTTATACTCATAGAACTATAAAGTGAATCACCATACGAATATAAACGTTTAATCAAACTGCAACAAAATCATCAATAGAAATAACTTCTAACCTAAATAAGAAAAGGATGTAACAAGATTTTAACAAATGTACCTGGTAGCTATTAAGCATAAAACTTTAAATCTAGATACGTTAGAATGAACCAACTGAAGGTTATATATTAAATTTGTGAAATCATTGATATAATTCGTTTAATAAACTGTATACACATACCCCGTGCGAAGAACGGGTACACAGCTAGTACTTAAAAATTGAAATAAAAAACTACCAATTAAAACTAACAATATTATTACTATCCATCATTAGCTATTATCGTAATGTAAGGCTTAATTTAGGGAGGTTAAATAAAATGTCATTGCTTTTCCAATAGGCGAATAATATTACAGTGTTAATGTTGTTATACTATAAACATATACATTAAAACTGTAATTTATGCATGAATTTCCCTCTTGGATATAGTCCACATCCAGTGTCCCCTATATGGACATTAAAGGGTTGTTTCATTATCAGCGTTATTCGTTTTCAGAAAGGTGTCATAAAACCATAGCTATGGGCAACATTATTTCATTCTATACCAATACCAGGAAAGCAGGTACCAATATTTAACTCTCAGCAATTTACAGGTTCCACCGACTAGTTATTCACTTTTGCTCAATTTCTCTTCTTAAGTATAAGTTGGAGTCAATCTAGATTCCGACTTTCCCCGATAAGAGCAATGTAAGACGGGAAATCAAATAACTCTCTTATTTGTAATCAGAAAATATTGGTTTATAGCTGTAAATAAAGGGTTAATCAAAGCGGATTTGGTTTGCGAGAGGATTTTTTTTATAAAAAGTAGTGTTTTTTACTAACTTCAAACAACAAAGCAAGATTTTTATTACTTTCAAAACATTTTCTTAAGAATTTTATAAATTATTTTCAAAGAATCGATCTCGCAAAAGGAACGGTGAATTTAATTGAGATTCAAACGCTATTTATTCTGAACCAATCGGACAAAAAATAAAGAAATTATATGACAAATGCCGGGGACAAGTTTAGCATTGCTCTTATGGGAAATAAATCCAACATGGCGGCACTCCAACGCCCTCTTAATTATTTAAAATCAAACACCTACACCGTGTGTGCTCTGCTTTCCATATATAGCCACAATGGCGTTTTAGCAAAGCAAGGATGACGAGTTGGAGAGCTGTTCACACGGTTTATGGCCTTGAGTGATTTATACAAGGGCCGTTCTTTGAACCCTTCGTTTCCAGAGAGCACGGTAAATCACACGGTGAAGACGCCGGACAGTTATACGGCTATGTGACAGCCCTGACCGCTTATAACTGTCAAAATACCGCTCTTCGCCGAACATGGCCCTTGGGCGATGGGCCCTGAACCTTAGGGTTCTGTGTTATGACTGGGAAAGGGTCTAGGGTTGGCCGGCCTACTTTCACCTACTGGTAATCACTGGGAAAATCACCTACTGGAGTCACTGGTTGCGGGTTGTGACTTTTGGAACAAAGCTTTGGAGCAGGACTCGGGGTGTTTTTGTTACATATTCTTAACAAGATTAGTTGATCTTCATTGAACAAGTTGTTTTCTATATAGAAAATGCACTACTTTGTACAAAATGTACATTATACAATACAGCCAATTAAAATGTAACGTGAAAAATAACAGTAGGCATGACGACAAAATTAACGAGAACTGAGAGAGATATACTGTAAAAAATAAAAGAAAGATATACTGACAATAAAATCAAACGCTAATCAAGACAATGTACTAGTAATTTTAAGAAGAAATATTGCTCAGAATAATAACGATGTATAACAAGTTATAAAAAATGCTGTGCAAGTAATAACAATATTAATAAAAAGTTAAAACATTTGGTAAGCAAGTAAAACAATAACTCATGCAAATGTTTATTATATCAATAATAGTTCGCTATATTATGTTGAGTTGCTCAAGATGTGGCTTTTTCCAATTTTATTTTTTTTTAAATTTTTTATTTTTCTCCTGTGCTCACAGAGTGATTCATTTTCAATGCACACGAAATGGTGTGAATTTGGGTTTAATTTTTTAAGGCGGTTATGAATAGGCCTATACAGAAACGAAATTCCTCTTAGTTATATGCTAATAAAAAAAGGTATTACATTTTTATTACAAAATTGTTACGGTAAGTAGCCTACAGTTATAGGACGGTAGCGGAAAAATACAGTAGAGTAACAACTATTTACAAAAAAATTATTTACATTGTTATAATTTCGTCTTTGGGAAGAAAATTAGTAACGAAGTTCAATATGAATATTACTGAAGTGTTTAAAAATATTTCCAATACGTCAAAACAAAACAAAATAGATATAAATAGATAGATAGAAACTTGATAAAGTATATAATTATTTCTGTTTCCCCTTCCCTTCGGTAGGCTTAACGCCCACTTTACCACTGAGCCCAACAGCCCAGTTCGTTTTCGCAGTCGAGTATATTCCCCATTTAGCAATTCCGAGCGCCACAGGAGGCAGCGAGGTCTTAAACGTAGCGTCGTTTCCCTTATCTAACAATTTGGCCACTTATTTAACTCGAGAATTTCTTCTTTATCTTCCCATTGCTTCTAATGTTAAGAACAATTTCCTTTTACATTTTCTTTATCTTAAAAAAGGGGTACATTAAATTGAGTAGCATTTTAAAATAACTTGTTATGCATTTATGATATTAAATTAGTCTTATTAAACAAAACACACGTTTTATTTGATACTTGTTAAATGGTTTTATTTATGTGCATATGGTACGGAATGTTGTATAGGATATACATGATCAATTTTTGCCGATCCCTTACATATTATAAACATAAATTTACTATTTCTATTTATTAATTATAAACTAAAAATATATAGGCCAATTACGGTTGCCGTGCTTGTGCGTGATTGTTCACCTTATACTTCGGCCTATATTCAATTCTCGGCACGAAGTTAGATAAGACAGCTGACCTCCGCTTGGGACAGTTTATAATTTGGTAAAACTATTTTTGTTTGCTTTTAATTTGAGTGAGTCAGGATAGAAGTAAAAAAATTATGCGGTAAAAGTTATGTCATACAAATGTTAATTCGACTAAGGAGTAATTAATAGGTCTATAAGTCATATTTTCCATAGAATAATTTCAAATTTAAAGCTTGGAACTAATTTTTCAATAAAATACATGTAAATTATCTTTATTACTACTAAAATTTTAGTTTCTAGCTATTTTGTATTAAAAAAATTAAATAAAAGGATAAATTGTATTACGGATTGTTTACTTTGGGTGTATTTTGGGTGTACACCTAGTAGGCCTACACCTGGGGTACTACTGGTGTACTACGCCAGTGGCATTTTTTAACGTTTTGACGGGGAACGGTCCAAACCCCAGTCTTGTTACTATCTAACATCGACCAGTTGTTAGAAAGCATCTTTAATTAATAGTCAAATGACAAATGGCAATTGGGTCCGGAATCGAACCTTTAAAAAGCTACTAACTTTTCTCAGGATCGAACCGGCAACCTTTGGATTCAAAGGCGAGCACTATAACCACTCAGCTACCCAGCCAGTTAATGGACTTTATAGTTCATAGGCTATACTTTATAGTTAGTGGACTTTATATTAGGGTGATGAGGACTATACATATTTATTTGTTGAAAGTAGAGAGAAGAAAGTTTTATCCCACGCTTTTTCGATAGGATAAGGAAATAAATTCGTAGACTGAGATTGATTATCATTAAACCCCAAACACTGATATATTTGCGGATGTATGTCAATAGGGATGTGCACGTGTAAGAAACACCAAACTTCAGTACACTTACCAATAGAATTGTTTCAAACATCAATAGAATGAAATAAAAAAAAATAAAAAAACACACACACAATGGAAGTCAATGTTTATTAAGTGAAAGTTTAGTTTGAACTCTTGGGACATAAAAACAAGAGCCATTGTGTTGACTAGCATAAAAGCTGGATAGCTGTGCCTACAATAGATAACTAGGAGACTAGTTCTCTGACAAGTTCTAAAGTGAATTTTTCAACAACATCATAATTTATGAATCAAAATACTTTTGTATTTCCACTTCCACTGTAACTGTAAATTCAGCCGACGACTAATCTAATAACCTACACTGTGCTTGTTCTCTCTGCCGCCCAGCCCAGTTGCCGAGTGACACACGGAGAGTTGAGGTTGAGGTACAGGGTGTGATGTGATGCGTGTGACATCACCGGTGAAGGCGACCGTGTGACCTCACGCCTCATACTTCACACTGCTCATGCAGCCTAGTCAGCTCACCTCACCTCATACAGCCTCATACCGAGGGAGCACGACCTCAAAAATCATACACGTAACAACACCCGTGCGGACATCCAGATAATTAATGCGATCGACAAAAACGAGGAAAAGCACAAGAGTCATCCTCTGTATCTAAGTAACTTTCGATCGACGCCAGTTGAGATTCCGTAAAACATTTACGATCATCTTCAAGGCTGAATGACACTGGACTTTCTTCTGGAAACTTTAAATGGCGGAACATATTTTTGAGAGTACACGCAAGACGCAACTACCAGAAGGTGATTTTATCTACTTGATAATATCTTCCTCTTCCTCGGCTGCTGTGCACTAAAAATTTGTAAATCTGTTTACTGTATGAGGAGAAAAACCTTATAAGATTATGTAATTTGTGTGTATAAAATGTATATTTATAGAAAACATTTGTTTGCAGTTGGGTGAAAAATTATTTACAGTTGTGAACACAACTTATAATGGGAGTGAACGGATATTTATAATGCAATCATCGTTGGGAGTCTAAATTCGACAACAATAATTTTTTTACCACAATCCTCAGTTTAATTTATAATCAAATTAAATAAACTTTTTAAGCCAAAAATAATTAGAGTTATTTATAAAATAACTATAGTTATTTATAGTAAGGGTATTACATAATCCTCTAACCCCTAGATTATTTTTATTTGATTTATTATTATTATTTAATCTTCAAAGTGTAATCTAAAATGGAAAGTACAATGGATAAGAATAATATCGGAAAGAGAAAGTAATGGGGGGGGCCGCTACTTTGTTAATGGTAATAGGAATGGCAGGCGAAAACAGCGAGTTGCTTTGTCTATAAAATATAAAAAGTTACAACGCGTCTTGGGATAGCACCACGGAGTCTGCTCTTTCAGGCGAATTCCCAACTTTCTGCAATATTTGGATATTACTTTTCTTGTTTAAAATATATTTATACACATATTTATGTTTTGAGTAATAAAAAAATATTTAAGGTCAATGTGTTATTAAAAGCATATATGCGGGATAGTAAGGAGTTATAATTGAAAACCCCTTTATTACAGGGCCAACTTTTCATAATTATTTTCAATAAAAGCGAACTTGTTATTGGTTCTGAAAAACAAACTCCACATATCAAGCACGGCAATATGAAGCAAGGTCTTCAATTTTTGTCCTTTTATTTTTAATGCCATGACACGATAGGCTATTATGATTGTAACCTTCAAACCGTAATTTTGTCATAGGTACCAAATAGCTACTATATGGTACACTGTTATAGAAATTTGAACAATTTTCAATAAAAACAAACTGTATCAAACGTAATTTAGAAAGAAGGGCAGTTTGAAGAAGAAAAGAGAGGAAAGTTAGTATGTTTTCATAAAAAAATGTAATTAAAAAAACATAAGATACTGTCTTTGCGGTTAATACTATCAAATGTTATTGATTTTCAATATTGAATTGATTTAACTTCTCTTAACCTTGCTGTGTAACAATTAAACTTATTGAATTGTTTTTGTAGATCTCATTTGAATCATTATAAAACAATCTTTTGCTCGTTTTTAGACATAATAATATACGAGTAACTCTGATTCTATGATCACAATGATATGAAAAATCATGAAAACCATTCGTCTGGTCATACATCCTCAATCCAAATCCAATCAATGTCTAACTACTGTTCCACCGTGACCGCCAATGTTGCAGTAGGTACCTACACAGTACACAGGTCAGCAGTGTATTTGTCACTGGTCCCCACGTCTCGTTTCCACCTTGACATTCGCTGCCTCTGCCATCTGATCCGTTCGTTACCCACTCGTCGGTCGTGATCACGTGACCCGCCCCGGGGGGGGGGGGGGAGTGACGGGAGCCGTATTTGCATTGATGGACCGACTCCCCGTTTATTTTGCCCTTTTGCAGCGAGAAGATGCGTGGCGGGCATCTTAAACAGCCGCTTTTATCTTTTAACTTTGACAAATGTTCGGAATCCCAAACAGGAAGGGGTTTGAACAAATTGAGTCACATTCTGAAATTGTCACTTCCCCTGCCTTGGAGGGAATGGTGTTGGGGTCTCGAGGAATTGCAGTGTTGGATTGTTATGCAGTGTGATAACAAGTCTTACACTGGAGTTATTGTGCAAGTGATGTGTTATATTTAGACCGTTGCAGCTAACTTGAGACTACTGTGATTATTTGAGGTGCAAACTACGCGAGGAATAGGAAACAAAATGAGGTATAAGGTTTAACTTACATAATTTACTGCTTACATTGTAACTCACTATTTACTGCTCCAAGATTTTCTGTAATTTCTCTTTCTGTGACACTAGTTCATACTTACAGTTTTTTTTTTTCTATCGATGTTTTATAAAGCTAATAAAATCAGCAATAAAAATTATATGGCAACGCTTAAGGAAACACAATACAGTATGAATCACATTTAATATAATTCCCTTCGATAATATTGAGAATTGGGGTTTCTACTTGTTTTATGGAAGATAATAATTTTGTTAAATCCCCATTTGTATTTCAATCCCTAGAAAACAATGTTAAATGTGAATATTCGTGTTTTTGTAGAAGGTCTACCTTCTTACTCAATACGCATAAAGTATAATTTTTAACACCCAACTGGTTTACTCTCTTCACGTCTGGTATTGGCCCTGCGATACCGATCCCCGCGCCGTGGCCGTGGCCGTGAACGTGGCAGCTCTTCTCCCATGCCATGCCCGGTCGAGTCGCCCCCGCGCCTGCGCGCCGTTCTGTAATATATAGCCGCAACCAATGTCACTTTGTTATTTATTTGACAGTGGACATAGCCAGCGTCAATTGGAAGTTATAGTGTCAAATAGATACTTCCTGTGGAGCGTCGCCGCTCACCAGCTCTAAATCAACCGGGTTATTGCACTTAAACCGTCCGTTTTGGACAAGTTTGCTGTCTTTTGCTGCATTTTATTAAGCGATACACTGTGTTAATATTTGTATTGACCGTACAAACATGCTGGTTACCTTGTGAAATTGATGACTTTACATAGACACAGGCATGTACAATGTAAGGTCCTCTTCCTCTTTTCTTATCGCCAATGTGAAGTACAGTAGTCTCGCAAACCCGGACTAAGGAATGAACGGTGTCCGGGTTTGTGAGGATTCTAGGTTATCGGGAAAGCAGTAAACATAAGAAAAAGTATGAATAGTTTACTTTATTCCTGAAAAAAAACATTTATTTATTGCATCATTTACATAATATAAAAACTAAAAACTTAAACATCATCTGTAAAAAAAAAACAAAAAAAAAAAACTTAAAAGCACTACGTCGTTCTCGGGCTGATGCAATGACGCATAGTACCTTTGAAATCCAGTGCATTTCATCCGATTCATTCTCATTTCCGGGTTATCGAAATCCGGGTTTGCGGGACTCTACTTTAATTGAATGTAAATGATTGTTTTAAAAATAAATAATTCTGAAACGAAATACAGTGAGAAGAGTGTAAATGTATTATTTTCCTTTCAACTTAATAGGAAACTGAAGTTTGTAACAGTCTGAAGTCACACACGATACCCAAATATGGTTACCGAACAAAGAGTTTTCTGCCGAACCTTTAATTGTTTGTTAAAATTCAGTATATATTAAGAATAAATTTTATGACGTCGTCTATTTGTTTACTAGTATATGGTAATGGTTGTTTAACCCTGTTGTACAAGTCACCAACCACATGACTTAAACACAAGATTTAAAACCTAAATTAATATTTCAGGGGGTTAGTCATATTAAATTTATTACATTTCTACAGCTTTTGCAATTTGGAAACTCCATCAAAGAATTAATTGATAGAATGTTTTTGTAATATAGTTTGTCTTATATGTTTATTATGCATACAAATTAGTTTATTTTAAACCTTTTGAAAATGGTATAGCAGTGTTATAAATATTTTAATACATCAACCTCCAATAAATTAAATGTTACCTTAAATAAATGAATATCCTTACAGTGTGCTTAGAAGCAATCTATATATTAATACGCAAGCATGTTTCATTTCCTCCTTTTTTCTCAGCTCGTGTGCATCGTAGGATAAATCCGCGCATACCGTTAGAAAGGTATAGTCCTGTAGATGAGCAGAATCACATTCTAATTCACATCGGACTCCTGGGCTACGCCCCACAGGCTTTCAAAGTACCAATGTTAATCTTATGGGGAAAGAAGAATTGAATGAATCATAAGACAGCTGTTGTAAAAACAACTGCTAGAAAATTAGGAAGAACAGATGTTTTAGTTCTAAAAAGTTTTTAAGCTTCTTGGGTCCAGATCAACTGAAATTTTGATCGAATTTCGATCAGGAGGCGATCTCTAGTATAAATAAATACTTTTCCTTTCAAATCTCTACCAATCACAAACGTGTTAATCGAAAGTGAAAAGTGTGTATTTTCAGCAGTAGAGAGGCATCAGGCACGAGTTCGGAGGAACCCACTAACGCTCCACGTGTCCACTATAAATGCAAATCAAAACAGGATAGCGGAGTAATTTCACTTTAATGTGGTATTGTTTATATTGAGACTCACGGCATTGAGATGATCATAGAGTCCGATGATTGTCACCACTCTCTACCATCTCTGCTTCTCTCTCCTCTCTTCCCCTCTTTCTCCTCCATCTCCTTCTCTCTCTCCGCCCACACTCCGAGCTGGCCAGGTGATTTGTAACAATCACATGCTATTTTGTCCCACTTATCTTTTCGCCTACTTCTTCCTTGTTTTGCTGGCGGCAATTTATTTATTTAATGTTCACCCGGCTTGTTTGTTTTCACTAACGACTGTTTATTATTAAAATTCGTCTGGCTTCGTCATCGGCGGGACTAAGGAGCATCCTTAAACTTGAATTCCAGACAAGAGATTGCAGTACTGTATAGCTGATATGTCTTTTGTTGCGGGTGAAATGTTTTTAGTAGCATAACACTTAAAAATACTTTACTTAAAATCATTTACCAACAAATTAATTTTGTCGATTGTTTAAAACAACTGTAGGCATATAATTTTCAATCTTTAAAGTTGCAATTACTGGTAAGTTAGTAACTACCGTATTCTCTTAAAATAACTTTTCATTAAGATACGGCAAATTGTGTTTATTGTTTATTTAGCACTAGAAATGTAAGTGATGTTCAAATTCAATGGAACTATGCTTGTCCTTTTTCAATGCATCTCCTTAGCCTCTTACTTGACTAAAAATAATCTGTCAACCAATGGATACCGAACCGTTGATGCATCGCAACGGTTGATATGCACAATAAACTGATGATATGCATTTGAATAACACAGGAAGAACTTTATTGTAGTTTAGAATCAGACTGAAAACAGCGGATGATGCATTCGATATATTGAATTATATTTACGTGTATTAATCTCAATTATTGAGTGAATTAAAATGTCACGAAGCTTCTCATAATCAATAGTAGTCGAATTAGTCATTGAAATTGCTATAGGTCAAATTGTGGACTCCGTCATAGCTTATTGTGGAAAATAAACGTAGTTTTAGCAAAAATATTCATGTCTAATAGTTTGATTTTGAATATCAAGAAATGATACAATAAATTTGTTTTTACTTTATTTGCTTTTGTTTTATCGCAATAAACAACGGCTTCAAAGAAAGGGATAACCCCTTTTAAACTGTTTGATCTATAAGGGAAGCTGATTTAAGAGAACAAACTCAAACAATTCAAGTCAAACAAAACATAACTAAAAGTTATGTTGAATCGAGGAGGCAGAAGATTTCCACCACTGAATGATTGATCCCTGTTGTTATAAAGGAATAAAACTAGTTATTAGTTGGAGGAACACAAATACAACATGTGTGCCATTTTCTTAAAAAAATTAACTACAATATCAGTGATCTTTTTAATATAATTTTAACCACTACGGAAAAAACAGTTAATTTGTTATAATTTTTTAGTTACCATTACGTTTAATATAAAAGTTTATAAACATTTGTGTAGTGAAATTAAGCACTTTTATTTTAAGTACAACATGATTTCGTTTACAATGTACCGACGACTTTTCAAGTGTGAATCTAGTCATTATGTAAAGTGTATTTAAAAAATACACTGTACAAAAATGGTGTGCAAACATTTATTTTTACATTAAAACAAAAAAACTAAACCCTCTATCGAATATGATTCTGGCTTTTCTTTCATTTATGACATGTATTCTATGTGTTTACTGTTTAAAAAGTTTTTTTATCAGCCTGTTTTTTGTTCTCTCAATAGTACCAAAAACGTTTCTTTTTTGTCCTAGGACTGAAAAATCAGGTGGAATATTTGTTTAGGTCCTGGGCTAGGATTGAAAAGTTAGCTGTTTGCTAAGTGTTGATTAATTTTTATGCAGAATAGGCCTAGTGAAATTAAAACCTTATAATCTTATATTTAAGCAATGTTTGTAAATAACAGAAATGTAATCACTGTATATTACTTACTTTGTAAATATAATTTCAAAAATACAATTTTATAGTTAATATTTTTAAAGATTAGAAGTGTAATTCTGTGTTATGATAAAAAACGTTGCTCATCACTCGTAGCTAAAATGTCTTTTTAGTGCTTAATCGTTTGCGCCTCGTTTTTAAAACACAATTGCGTACTAAAAAGACCCACTTTAGCTCCTAGTGATGAAAAATAAATACTGTAAACTTCTCGTAAGACATGATTGTTGACGATTTACTTTTGCGAAAAACCACTATCCACTCAAGATGACTATAGTGCCACGCAGGTGAAATACATAGGCCTACCATAAGACCAATGGTGTCAGTTTTTGCGATATCCGCGGATGTCGCCACAGAGTTTTTGTCGGTTAAAAAAGTTTTAAAAAATTAACATTTTACTCTTTGCTACCTGCAAGTGTTGCCAACGCTGATGCAGTAAAAACAATTGTTCTCGTTTGCGTTGGAGATTGTTCGTCTCAAATATTACTAAAATAAGGAATTTCAAAGTAAACTAGCGTAAAATTTATAGTTGTATATTTACCTTCATTGATAATTTTTAATTTGATAACTATCTTATGATTTGTTATTAAGTAATAATTCAAATGTAAATTAGAGAAATATGGTGTCATTACGATAAATATCGTAGCTACAGCAACACTGCTTCATCCTCTTATTCATTCAGCTGTGTAATGGTAAATATTAAATGTTATAACTTAACTTGACTTCCGTTTTACTTTTAACGCTTCATATACGGAAAAAAACAGCTATACCGCAGACCTTGACCTTAGGACGAAGTTTTGCTTTTCCTCACCGATCTTGCTATCCACTATGACGCATCTTAAAAACCTATTATTTACCCTCATGCTGCCAACTAAAAGCGGTTTGAACAAAGTGTACACAAACATTCATCCAAACTCCTAGTGTAGTTTTAATGCCTCAGGATACCCAACAATATGAACACGAAACGCCTCCATCACCTAGTGATAAGTCATAAGTAAATTTCACGACCAAGCGTCGCGTCGCCGTTCCCAGAATGTACGCACACACGCAGGCGGCGCGGCGGGGCGACCAGTTTATTACTGTATACGCAACGCTCGCGTGTAGCCCTTCCCTGTAACGAGCGCACTCGAGGTTATCCCAGTTTTGAGCGACCTCGCCATTACTTAGCCCGGCCGCCTGGCGCGCTGCACTCCGCTGCACTGGACATATCGCAATAACCGTTTCCCGCAGTAAACTTTTAGCTTTCTCTCACAAACTTGCTGATAAAAGTTTGCTGCACGATATCAAGTAAATACTCGCTCGGTGGTCGTGAAAGTTCAGCTGTAACTCTGCTGCGGGGGCTAGCTAAATTTATGATATTAGTTGTACTAGTAATAGTTTAATGTAGGACGAAGGTGTTGTTGACGAATGTTGTAGAGTTTGAGCAAAGCCAGTCATAGGTTGGTCAGAGAAAATTAGTTTTGTTATTTCGGGATTTCTATGTAGTGGGTGCCTCTATTTTATATTGTTTACAGATCGACCTTTTTACATGCCAACCATTAAATCTTCAAAACACGTGAGTTTAACTAAAATCTTGAATAAACATATATTATGTAAAGAATAAGGTATTATCTATTAAGAAATTCGACAGTAAATATCACTTCCCAACTACAGACATAAAAAAATTTCAGTCAAACTTTGGGATCTACTTTGAGTCAGAAATGGTAGGCAGTCCAATTTTATCTTAGGCTTAATATCAATGAAATTGTAAAATGGAACAATACGCGACATATTTGGCTTTTAGAGATCGGGTTTGTGTTTTACTCTACATTCAGAGACCTAATTGTGACATGACGCATAGGCTAATACAGTTTTTTCTACGACTTCCTCTAGGGGGCGTCCTCTACGTTGTGCCCACGCTGCAAAGGTCGCAACATCGATTTTTGCTTTTACTAGATGACCCCAAAAGAATCAAAAGGCATATTTCTTTACACTTTCTGTACATGCTGAACACATTTAGTGCCCAGCCAAAACTGATGATTTACTAACAAACATTGAATACACATCCTATATAGATTGTGTAGGCTACAACCACAAAGAGTCTGTATTCATCGCTACTAACAAAATAGGGTCAAAAAATGTCAAGCCGTTAGATAATAACCTAACTTTGATTATGATAGATCAGCAAATTTTACGTTTATTCTGCTTAAAACAAATCCGATGTGTGATTACTAAGTGATATCTTAAGTTAAAGTCAAATGTTTATTTATTCATCATACATATAAATCTATAAAAAAATACAAGATATTTTACAAAAAAATTACAGAACACTAGTGCATACGTGTTGCTCGACATCGAGCAATTTATTTTAATACAATACAAAAGTTACATTTAGCTCTAAATCAATGACATCCGACCAATCCAATATTGTGAATATCAGTGATCATCAAAAACTATAGATGTACATTAAAAGATTTTTAAAATGCTCAAACCAATCTCAATGTCTTTCTAATGTGAAAATTTCAAAATTAATTTGTGGATAGCGCCCTTAATTTAAGTCCGATTGTCTTAAAGTTTTTGAGGAAACAACTACAGACCAAGCTCTATCTAACGACACAAAAAAAAACTTGAAAATTGGTTGAGAATAGTAGGAGGAGTTCTTAACACAAAAAAACCCCTAGCGTATTAAATAAGTATAGATAAATAAATTTGCAATTACCCACAGTGTATCTATATCATAACATTTATTGGTTTATTAATATTTTATGATAATAAAGATAAGGGCCTCCTAGGCAATGTAAGTTTGAGGCTTCCATCATTAGTATATATAAATAAATATGGCTGAATGATATTGGTTACATAATTTTCACATATTTAATAATATAAAAATAAACTAGCTTTCTTCAAGTGACTATTTCTTAACTTTTAAAAGTTCATTGTTGATCACCGGAATTTTTCAATAAAAATTAAAACATAAAAAATTTGACTCCTTACATATAAACAATAAATAACTTATCAGTAAAAAAAACTAATGACAAACAAAGAAAGAATCTGAAGTAGACATTCTACACTTTCAACATTATACAACCATGAACTTAAGCTCTTAGAGTATGTACAAAGTGGGTTTGTGTCCCTGAATAAAGACAATGTAAAATTATATACACGGGGCGCATTAAAACTAAACAATTTTCTGCAAAAAGTGAAATTATAGGTTTAGGTACATGTGCTAAATTACAATTTTTCAACTTATATCTATCAGGATAAAGAGATTTACGATATTGTACAAATTTAATATAAAATATTCTTAAAATTTTAAATATATAACAATGTCTGAGTGGAAGAATTTTTAACTCACAGAATAAAAGCTATGAATGGTCAGTTCTTTTTTTCATCAACATGATTCGAATGGGTAATAATGTGTTTTCAGAATGTGTAAGATATATTACTAATTATAATAAATACGGATAAATACTCAAATTTTAGTCAAGTTAAACAGAATTTCTTAGAACATGATCAAGAGCTGAGGTAGCAAAAAAAATTACTTAAACCTTTATTTGGAAAGGCATTACTGTATTCTTAAAGTGGCTCGTATATATACAAACCATTTGAAAAACTAAAAAGTGCCTTTAATCCCTATCATAAAGATGTCAAAAAGTTGATGACGTGATTCATGATAATAGAATTATTGGGATTTACATAACAGACTTTGCCTTAACTGGGGACAAATTTCTAATTTTGTAGCTAAGTTAGTCTTACCGCTATTAAAACCATCTAAAAATTTCGAGACGAAATTTCTATTAATTTTAATTTTTGTTCGTCTTTTAGACAATGTTTAGCAACCCCAAACCTAATGACCTTTGCGAAGTATAAATGAATTTCTAAGGTAACCGATATCCTAGGAATCTATAGGAAATACCAAGGACTTGGCAACCACGCACTCCGCTAGGTACAAGACAGTTTGAGGCGCGACCGCTGAAACTGTCACGGACGCGATGGAAAGTAACTGTTCGTGCAATTGCCAATAAGATTAACATATAATCTCAAAATTAACATAAGGTCGTGCTACTGATAAACAAATCAGCAGGTGACAATTACGTTTATAAATTGAATCCAGGAATATGGTTTAGTTTATCAGTTGTTAATGTAATGCGTTTGGCTGATATATTAGGGCGTTGGCACTGGATCAGCAATTCGAATGCAATATATAACATTCTCTGTGTGTATACATTTTAATCTAAAAGATTAAAACAGAAACCATTCCGAATAGAGATAAAAACACGAAATCATACAAAGTAAATTATGTTTACTCCACTTATTTTTTTAAGTAAAATGTTTTATAATGTGTTATTTTTTCTCCTGAAATAAAAGCTATACTCCAGTTAGTATACGATGAATTTTAAAATTATTTTATATAGGAGTTAATATTTTCAAACAAATTAATCTGCAACCAAAGGATGTATGATATTGTAAACTCTTAACCATCATAATAAAATCAAACCCACATATTGGATCCCATATTTATAACTCCTATATGTTTGTAAATGTTTTGAACCATTTTTATTACGAATAATTATGAACAGTGAAATTTTACAATAATAGTTTCCACAAAACAACTCAACTTGAAAGTCAACAGTAAATATTATAATGAGGAGTTACATCTAGGTCAAGTGTTGTCGGGGTTTGGGACTTTGGGGGATGCTGAGGGGGGAGGGGGTCTCAGATTGGAGGAAGATGGAGAGGGGGGGTTATGTTGACAATTAGAAGACAAGATGGCGTCGAAGTTGTCTAACGAGCTAAAATCTAATCACACATCAGGCTTGGTGTGATAGACCACTAACTTACTTTGGTATCTAGCATCAACCAACTGTTTTGCCATAAAATATATTTTACACCGTACACTATTATAGGACCTTATAAAACATTGTAGGCCTACATCCAAACTTGGAAGTCTCGAATATTTGTTTGTGAATTTTGTTTAAATGTATTTTGTAGCTAATGATTTTAAATAAGACATTCCTCCTATTTTAACAGGTATAATTCATTTAAATTACTGTACTCAACAAGTTTTAAATTGTGTTTTAAGAATTGCAGCCGGTAACTTCTTACAAGTACAATGATACAATGATTTTATTGGGCCAATCAACAATACAAATTGTTACAGGCTAGGTCAGCATAGTTTAACAAATACAGGAAAAAACCAAGAGTAGTCTAACCATATCCAGTGTCTGTGGTAATGATAGGTTTTTATCCAACAAAATGTGCTTATTAGGTTTATTTTTGGTTGTTTCAGTGTGTTTTTGGATAAAATTTAACCAAATTACAAATAAATTGTGCATTTTATATTTACTACAATTTTATAAACCATATACAGTAGCCTACTGTTATCTCCTATGGATCGGATTTTTACTATAATTATCATTTAATATTACCTATTATGTAACACTAGGAGTAAGACGATGCTTGATAATTACACCATTCGTCTTAAAATAGATTGATATATAATTTGTAGATTAAGTTGTATGATAGTAGGCTATGTTAAGCTACAGTAAATTGACCTACGGAAATACAACTATACAAAAGTTACTTTATACAATAATCTTACCTACAAATGTTTAATTAGGTACATAAAGTAACATTTTAGATCTTTAACAGATAGGCCTTCTAAATGTTTACCAATTTATTGTGCTTGATAATATTATTTTGACATGGAGCATTAGCATTGTACCTACTCTAACAATTGAGGCTGCGTAAATTTGTACACGACTTATTAAGAAAAACTGTACCGAATTTCAAAATTATAAAATTTAGGTTACTTTACTGTATTGGAAACGCCAAAATCAAATGTAGACCACAACGGCATTTAATAAAGCAATTCCAATTAAAAATGTTAATATATTCAAGATATAAAACTCCCTAAGGAGTACCTGATCTTAATACCAAATCGCCAAAACAGTAATATCCCTTAATGAGTTTCGAATCCTTGGTAAACTCATTAATGGTCCCAAAATTAAAACCCACAACAAGAGCCCGCCGATCGATTGTTCTCCAACATCTTCATCTTCGGATTAAAGAAGATCTGTCATTAAAGGCGGCAAGTCTTTGATCCCATTCAAGCTGCTGCTTTTGTCTCGCACCATTCAGCGACTTGCAGCTCTTGACATATTTTTCTATTCGTATTACGTCTTTGAGTCTCCGCGTCTAGACGGCGCGGCGGCCCCGGGGTTTGGGTTTTGTCGAGTTCCTTCCGCATCGACCTCCGTGTGTTTTGAATACTGCTATGAATTTAATAATGAGAAAGTTTTCAAACGTTGGAGGATAATAAAGCATATTCTTGAGTGCTATATACCTCAAAGAGGATTTGAAGTGTGTTTATGAGCGCGCAATTTTAAACATCCAATGGTAACATTAAATTAGACATATTTTTGACAAATTTGGTTTATGGGTTTATATGGTTAATTTGGTAAATGGGTTTTTTTCTACACTGCTCTAAGTTAGCATTTTGATTTTCAACGGCAAGATGTAGGCCAACTAAATTTGTAAACTGAGGTCATTTATTTAATTAGTTGAACATCAACAAGTTTCCACGCACAGTATAGCGCAAGTTTAGCGCTACAGTATTAAAACAAAGTCATGTGATCTGGTTTCTTGGTATAATACAGTACTATAACACGACTGCACCAGACATAAAAAACAATCGGTATGCGCCTTACGATCCTGGTCATGGCCACATAATCAATCGCCACCATGAAATCTAGCTGTGTGCCAAGTTCTAAGTCACTATATCTACCAGAAATATGAAATACAGTACACTCTCGTTCATCGGAACTAACGTGGCGGACGGCCGGTTCGGATGTCAAAAAATTCCGATGAAGCGGAGGCCGTCGTGAGTCATCATTTCCGCCCGTACGGTGACCTATCGTGATTGTATTCACTCTTGTTTTTAAGGCAACACTAGAGATTTTATGAAAATAAGGCACTCAAACTTTGAACATGGTAACAAATGAACCTATAGGAATAAAAACAACGCAGGAAATAAAGATCCAAAATCGTTATTCTCATATTCCATATTTATATTCCACTCATATTCCAGTAGTCAACTGACTTCCACGTAACACAGGTGCAGTCGCAACGCGAGACAGACTGAATGACAGTTTGGGAAGCGGTCGAAACGGATGTTCACTTCCTGCCCCCTTCCTCTTTCTATTTTTGTGCGAATACTCCACGGCCTCGTAAATCACATCGATACGTACAGATTATGGAAAACGCCTGATGACGTTAGACGCAAAATGTGATACTTCACTGTTGTGCGGATAGAACTAATGGAAATTGAAGGCGCTAAAACGAAAAAATTATTTATTTCGTAAGAAAAAAAATTAATAATATTCAGATTTTCAGTTCCGATGAAGCGGAGTTCCGATGTCGCCGAGTCCGATGAACGAGAGTGTACTGTAATTCAATCAGTGAATTTTCAGCCGTGAATTTAGTCTATGTTTTATTTGTATAACTATTATACTATCCTACATATTTTTTATCATTAAAATGTTTCAATGGCGAAAAGTACTAAAATTTCAAACCAAACAATTTGAAGTGAAACAAACACCAGACAGTAAAACCGACCCTCGCGCAGAGAACCATCATTATAAGTGTGTTTACCAACAACATTAACTTCTCAATCAGTAAAGGCAATGAAACAAACCAATCAACACTTGAAGAACAGCGATTGGTTCAGTTGAGGACCGGAAATGAGAGGTGCACTGCCCACCACCGCGCCGCGCCACCGTCGCCCGTCCCAGCTGCAACGCTCACTTCTGTTGGTAATTCCTCCTCGGAGCAATTCCCGGCAATACGAGTGGGAAGGTGGATGCAGCCATTGCAGCCAGCGGCCGTAGTTTTTCACAAAGGCGGACTCCGCGGCGGAAATTGAGGACGGGATGCCCGCGCCGCAGAACCGGTGGGACGGCGGGACAGTGGGCTATGGGTAATGGGACGGAGGAACGGTGGGCCGTGAACCGCACTGGAACATTGGGACAGTGGACCGTGGACCGAGTGTAACTGGGGCGGCAATCGCGCTTTGTTTACGGGCTCATTAGAGAGCAAATTGGCGGGAAAGGTTACAAAGAGGTTGTTTTTTCAAAGGGTAAACATAATCAGTATTGTTCAGAATTAAGTGTTCGTGTACACCTGTTTAGAGTTACTAAGCTTGACGGTGTTACCTCGGTATTTGAATTTATCACGAGTAAAGTGTGCAATTCTGTATTATGTTTTTATTACTTAAAATGTCTATTTCACTTTTACATTAGAAATTAGAATTAGACTGCTAATCGTTGTTCAATGAATTAAAAATTTTTGCGGTAATTTTTAAGGATACTTATGTTAGGGTGAATGATTTTTTAAATTGCTATTATTTTGGAAACCCTCAAATTAACTGCATAGCTCATCGTTAACAATAAACATGTCAAAAACACAACAGTTCAAAAAACTTAAAACCATTATTATTCACTATTTAGTACAACAAGAACAATTAATCCATGCACTATGCAAGACACGAGAATGCTAGATTTTTCCTTCAAATGTGACAAATTAGTCTAACAGTCGTGCAGAGCAGAGCTTGTTAACATAAGTAATTAATATTCATGAGCATAATAAACTTAATAGCATGATAAAGCAATGACTCTCAGTATAAAATTTAAACAACTATTGTATTTGTGACTTTGCGACTACGCGAGTGTCATTTTTAACGTTTAGATGTGGAACGGTCATCACCCGGATCGTGTTACTTTCTAAAGTCAACCTATCGTCAGGTTGCATAATCAGTTGGTAGTCCAAGGCAAATCGTCTCCGTCAGAGATCGAACAGGCAATCTCAGGATGTTAAGCACTATAACCACTCGGCTACCCAGTCAGTTATCGTGAAGCCTCCCCACATTTTTTCAGATTCCAAACCGAACGCATGTCCTACAGTTAAAACGGTCTACGGCAGACGCCACAGCAGTAAACTCCCATTACAGACTTCCCCAGCCGCAGGGAGATAGAAAATGAGCCGAAAGGTAGTTTAGGAGGCAAATTTGAGCGGATGGATGGGTAATCCAGATGCAAATGCAGTTCGGTGGAGCTGCATGAGCATGGGCATGGGCATGGTGGTGGTGCGGCTGCATGTTTATGCGGCGCGATGACGACCACGATAGACTCCGGTTACAGGACAGTGGCCATGCCGTGTAATTACATACAACGCGCGGAGATCGAGTGCCCGGTGCCCGTTAAATATGGCCGGCCGACCCGCCTGATTTACTACTAGTTACCACCGTATTTCATTAAAATAAAACTATTCGCCGTTCTAGGATATTGTTTCTCGCGGGATACGGACCCGGCTCACGCTCGTCCCTCCAGACGCCATAAAATATTTATAAAATGAAATATCGTCCGCGTCCTAGTTGAAGGTCGTAAGGGTTCCCTTTACGGCGCGTAATTGCGAAAAGACTGTCGTTTTGAAGTGACAAGGCCTGAGATATCGTCGGTGTCGGGGTTTGTAGGATATTCTCTCGGTTTATGGATAGAGTAACATTTGTATCTATCGAGCTGCGTTGCTCTACCCAACTTACTGCCCTGAGAGGCGGTAAAACGCACCGCTTTATTGCTAACATTATCGATACCGACGTGGTAATGTTATTACTGTTTCTGCCTTATTTCGTAATAGATTGTTGTGGCTTTACTTTGCAGTCTTGCTTACATTCTTATCCTTACTAGAGACTTCACCGTATAGTACATAGGTGAATGATTATTCTATTGAAGTACATATTCTCTTTAAAAACTCTTTTTTGTTCCTAAAAGTTAGCGATGAATCCTAGAACAAAGTTATTGATCAAAAGGACTGCACTACAAGATTTGTGAAGTTCATTTTTTTAAAGAAGAAAATTGTTTCTTGAATTACCTGAAAACCTCTTAGTTTTAGGGGTTATATATACATTTTTATGACATTTTTTCACGCTTAAATGGCTTATAACTGAATTTTATACCACTGATTCGATAAATACAGAATTGATTTTAAAGTAAATTATATTTCTCCTCAAATGCTGATAAATTATTAATGGTTAAGAAATCTCTCACCCCTGAGATTTAATACTACTATTCAACTAATGATTTCGGTTGAAAACGTCGTCAGGAAAAGGGAAATGAAATACCGATGTTTATTCCAAAAAAAAAAAAAAAAAAAAAAAAAAAAAACACCAATGACTTACAAAGCCGCTTACCATACACAAAAGATGAAGGAGACTCCAATAAAGATTACTGTAGTTTGTCTTATAATTTTGGCATCTTATTGTTTTTGTATTGATGTTGGTAGTGTTTTTGTTGTTGTTTTTATTGTCCGTTTTGATTACTATTAAATTAATCAGAATCCCCAGCACTGAGCGAATGTTCATGAAGAACTGGTTCGGCTAACACAAACAAATTAACTAACAGTTTTAACTAACTGATGACCTTATGATGATATACATCCTTCAAAAATGCCAACAAACGAAAGTTTGACAAACAGTGCAGCAAAAGGGTAGCGAACGTGTTCTGGCAGTCCAGATTTGGCTTTAGATATTTTATTATCTCTGAAAATAAAGGCAACAAAAATCTTCGATAAACCCGTTTTAGAAGAATTTACTTGTAAACTATAATATCCAAGATAAAATTTTGGCTTGGAGCAAACAAATAAATATATCTGATCCCTCCAAAAATCTCTTGAACTAATGGAAGTATAACTCTTTGTGGAGCCTTGCACCTGTACCGAAGATATTTTTGTACATAATAATAAAGATGAAGAATGAACATAATTATAACCTTTTTTAAACTAAATTAGATCACGAAGGTAGAGCTTTATGTTTTTACAAAAAGTTAAACCCCTTTCATTGGTTAAACAAATCTACTATGACTACGAGTTGCTGTTTCACAACTTATATTAAAATAAAAAAAATATGATAATGAATAAAATCTATTATTACTGGATTGTATTCATTTTTACAATAAAATTACCCAGATCATTCAATAGATTCTTATAGATACCGTACAGTTTGCAACGCAGAATTTGATTGCAGTTTATACATTTTATAGGAGATTTTCCGAATGAATCTTGGACAAATAATTTCCATCTAAATTGAACCAATGAGATATACTGCAACTCCAGAGAAATGTTTCTGGGATCCATTCTTGTTCTGACGTGTACATCGCTGCTGGATGGCGCCCCAACTACTCGTACCTTATAGCATCGGTGGCGGTGGCGGCGGTGCAATCTAAATGTTAATACTTCACAGACCGGTCGCAAATTGATTACTGCTACACAGCACATTGAAACAGATGCGCCGTGGGAAAATCAGATTTCATTCTATTTTGAGAACCAACCATTAAAATAACCTATTTAGCTATTTGCAAAGCCTTTTTGTGTGTGTCCAACCCTCTAATGAAACTAGTAGTTATTAGGCCTATCTTATAGTTTACGCGAACAAAACTTTAATTTAGTTACCGGGACTTTAAAACATTTCATTAAAGACAAAAATATGCATTTCTTATACAGTCTGAATTAAAGCGCTACGGTGAAAAGCCTCTCGTATTTACAATATGTTTCCTACATAAAACATTTATAGTTCAGTTTATATAAAAAAAACCAGTTTATAGTTCATTCTACACAACTCCAGCATAAAATTAAATAAAATCAATATCTAAATTGTATGTCGAAACACCGGCTGAAACATTTTCAGTTTACTTGTACTTAATAATAAACAATTTAAATAATTAAAAAATAATTTGTTGAGATCACAGTTTAAAGTGGTATTAAATGGTAAGTTTTCATTTTTTTAATATGATGGATGCATAAGTGAAGTGCTCTTAAAGGTGTAAAAACTGCAATTAATTCAGGTCTATAGGCTGAGAGAACTGGAGCAGAGAGAAAACACAAATCCCCACTCTGCGAATATGAATGGATTTAGTGATATCGTGTGGAGTGTGTGTAAGGATGTGGATTTTCTGAATGAGTGGTTGGTTCAAGCATTGAATTTATAAAACTGTTTTCTTGTCGCCATCATTATATTCTTGTAAAAAATGTTCATGACAACAAGCCTTAATGGCTTTTATTTTCAGGCAGTGAAATTTAACAAACTGCTTCCACCTGGAATTGAAAAACACATCCAGCTGGACGAGCTTACCGTTTGGTTTTATTGCATTGAGATTGAAAATGTATTGAATTGTCAAGAATTAAACAACCCGGCAGGAAAGCAAGATTGTATTCTTAAATACCCAGGTGATTTTTATCAAGTTCTGTGCCAGGTGCTTTGCTAATTAATATCGGACTTTGCTTTAATATGTTTTTATATAAACAATTCAGTTATTAATAGATCAAATCTTTCATCAAAATGTAAAGTTTTTCCTGACAATAATCCTATCCTATCCTATACTCTAAAACAAGCACTGTTTTACGGGCAAAACTTTTTTTGCTCCAAGGATTTTTGATTTTTTTATTATGGGGGTTTAGGCCACCAGGAATCGATTGGAATTGGTCCCATGGCTGGGGAAAATCATGTTTTCGTGCTAGAGCCCTTCGAAGTTGCCATGTTATCCTCATGGAGATATTTAAATTGAACAAAAATCAGCTGATAACTGTAGATAAAATAAACAAATGTATTACAACTTTAACCTGTATTTTAGGAAAATTATATCAAAGTGCAGCACCCTTCGGCCTGGCGAGTGAGCAAAGCAAACGAGCTCGTCATAAAAAGGAAGCGGGCGAATGAGCGGAGCGATCGAGCTTTGTGTGAGAAACTCAAGCAATAATTTTACCGAGCATAAGCTCGGCCCCCCTGGTACTTAAATATATAATTAAACTACGCCGTTGTATCTTTAACATAAAATCTCTTAACGTAGACCGTAGGCACCTTGACAATAAAAAGACTACATTTGATTTTCCAAGTGATTTTAAATGATATTTCCCTTCTTATAGCCTCATTATGGTTAGTAATGAGCTGCAGGAAATTTAATATTTTAATCTCATAAGGGACCTTGAAAGAATTAGTCCACATAAGGGTTTTAAAATCTGTGAAAGGCACCAAAATTAAATAAAGCTCTATTTTTTCAACAGTGTTATTAGAGGATTTCCCTGTAGGGAATACGCTATTACGGTAGTAGTCACGGTAAGACCTAAGCCCGGCACCATGATACTTTTTCGTTTTGAGGCCCCCAGAAGCAAAAAATACCGTTCATTCAAATTGATATATATGTTTGTGTGTCCGTGAACACGATAACTTATGAACGGAACTTCCGATTTTGATTAAATGTGGTAGGCCTACAGGGGTGCAAACCAGTATTTACTTGAACGAGTTCGCAAACCAGAGTGATCAGACAATGGGGACTGGATTTTATTAGGTTTCAAAAGGGTCAAAAATTGGATTTTGGCAATTTTTACCTTATTTTTTTAATTCATAAATTTTAACATAAACCATTTAAAAGAGCTAAAAAAATATAAAAAATTAGTATTTTGAATTTTTAGCTTAGATTAAATGGTTACGGAGAAAATAAGAAAAATATGTTTCGCATGTTATTCTTATGGGAAATAAGCAAAACCTTCTTTTATTTATTAACATATTTGATAAAAATTTGCATGTACATTAATCAGGAAGGGCTTAACTTATATTTGCTTACAACCCGCAAATGGCGGAAGACCTACATACTCAACCCCATGGTTTTTATGGTGAAAAAGAACAAATATTAAAATTCCGTTGGAAATTCACTGAGAACGCAGGTCTGCTGCGACGGAGGTATTTTGTAATTGACTTTGTATTACTAAAAATAACTCACATTAAATTGCCTCAAGTACCGTACGGTAATCAATAGTAAAATGTCAACTGATATTCCTTTCATGTACATAAATGCAGATTCCATGAAAGTGTAGATGGTGAAAATGAAGCACGTACAATTTCGGAGTTCTTATTGTAATTAAAACAGATTATTTATTGCCTTAAGGAAAGGGGATCTTGCTAACTAGCACTCAGACTACCATCTGAGCGGTGAGTTATGGCACTGTAGAGGTGGGGGAGGGGGGACGTGCACATCCACAGGATAGAAAGGAGGGAAGACACCTGTTTAAATAGATTATTAACAAGACTCATTCTCATTCACTTACCCCTCGCAATTACGAAGGGGCTATACCCTTCCCTTATTTCAGCTTATTCCAATGCAAAACTAAAACATGAATATGCATATTGCTGTATATTCACTACAATTTTGAGTGCAATGTGTAGTATTAATTTTAGTTAATGGGGATTAAATAAAAATTTACAGAATGTAAATTGTACAAAAATGTAACATTACATAGACTCTAACTACATCACGTTTATTTAAAATGTTTAAAATTTTAAATAAAATCAGTTTTATTTAAAACTAAAGTTTAAGCACTTTAGTTGGTCCTAAAAATAGTAAATAATAGTTTTGACCTTGGTTTTGATTCATAATACCAAGCAATGTAAATCTAAATCTTTAGTCAGTTTAAAATTTTAAAGACTTTTTTCATTGAAGACTCATTATACATTTATCCAAGAGTTTTAATTAGTATACATCTATGCAAAATTTGATAAATCTTTTCACATTGCGATACATGGTGTCTGTGATTACTGTCTGTGGTAAGCAGTCTATTAGTCTATTTGCGGTACTTGGCGCACTCCAGTGTTAAAACAAAGTGAACACAAAACATTAGGGGAAGATGGGGAAAGACGGGGTAGTTAAGCACTCAATATTTTTTGTGACGTTATGAAAACCTCAATAAACATACCACATATTACAAATAAAACTACAGTATCTATAGAGCCAATAAAAATTTTGAACAAAAAATATATAGTATAAACACTAGTAAAAACCATTTTGACAAAAGGTTTACCAAGTCACCCATCTTACCCTAAAGTGAGGGCAAAATGAGGTAGGCTGGTGGCGCAAGATAGGGTAGCTCAATACTATGATAAAGAAAAGTTTTTAATTACTAAATGTAAATTTATTTACATATTAAAAAATATTTATTTGTTGTACCTATACATAGGCACTGTTTCAACACTAAATAGCCTGTAAAAAATTACCTCCAAAAATTAATTAAATAACTTCTTGATTAGCATTATACGTGCTGGTAATGATATTCAGGTTGAAATAATAAAACGTCTTCCAACACTACTCGATATATTTACACTTATACTGTAAATGTTTACAGACGGTAAATATATATAAAAGGTCTTATAATGGCGATCGATTTCGACCAGTCACACCGGTCATCATCAGGCCCAATCAGAGACTAAATTTTAATTAAACATAAATTTTGATAATCAAAGATTAACCCTGAGATTACAAAAAATACTAAATACAAATAAGAGTCTTGTTAACTTAACCGTTTTGGTAATTTTGTTAAATGAATAATTTTTACACCAAATACTAAAGTCAACAACATTTAAATTGAACTAAAACCATAAAGAACTTTACACCTCAAATGTACACCCCGTATAGGACAAGTTTGACATTATATTGATTTTATACCACAAGGATATATTCCTCTAGGTTCTCGTTTTAGTGCATAGGGGAGACGTATTCCTTGACGTATGCATTGACGTATTCCTAAAAAAGTACCTTATCAATAATAATAATAATCACTATACGAGAAAAATTAGGTGTCTTGCCTTTTAACGTTCAAAACTGACAAATTAATACCCCGTCTTGCCCGCTCTCCCCTATGCATTAGCCAGTAAAGAAACGTTGTTCAATCAGGAATTAAGTTGGCAACACTGGATATAAACATCTGACCTGTGGTCCTTGTCGTAATTTTCGATGGGATCGACATAAACATAACCTATATACAAACCATCCTAATGTGAGACTGTGTGTAAGTGCACAAAGCGATCAACTATGACAGTGGCTTTAGTGATTTATCAACTTATTCCCCTGACGATTGACGATCGTGCAGAGACTGCTAAAACTGTCGTTAAAACCTCCTCTACCTGAAAAACCAATGAATTTGTTACTAATGGTAGGAATGCATATAACATATAGGCTACACTGAGAGAAAAAAGGTGTTGAAACATACTTAAAAAATGATGAAACACTCTTAAATAATGGCTTTTTTATTACTTAATGCTATAAGTATGTTACTGCATGTTCAGACATTCTAAATGCATAAGTAAGTAACATACGTACAGTCTGGCAGTGGTTTAATGACGTCACACTGTGTGACGTCACTGCAACTTACTTACCACTGTATGAAACATACGTATTATAAAGATGATCAGTCATCATGGACCATTCTTTGTTGTATGTAACTTCTTTGCCAACACATGAAACATACTTATTTTAATGATTTTTTATACTGATGATTTAATCTTTGCCGTATGTTACTTACTTTCCACTGTATGAAACATACTTATTGTAACCATGTTTTATCCTGAATAATTATTCTTGGTCGTATGTAACGTACTTGAAACTTTCTATGAAACATACTTATTGTAATGGTGTTTCATCATTGTAGTTTTTCGTTTGACGTATGTAACTTACTTCCAATTATATGAGACATATTTATTGTAATTGTGTTTCATAAAGATGAACTAATCTTTGTCGTACGTTACTTACTTGTCACTAAATGAAACATACTTACTAATTATGTTTCAAAATGTTGGCTTATGCTTTTGCGTACATTTTGTAGTTGACCGTTAAGGAAAAATTCCTTTTCAAATTAAGTTCTGAAATGTGATTGTTTTACTTCGACTGTATTACATGGCATTTACTATTTTATCTAAGTATCATACAGATGCTTTGTTGTGTATGAAGCCAAATTATATGATACTACAAATACACCAAAATTTGAATACTATCCAACCTCTATATTATTTTTAAAAGTTAAGTGCCAGACAAGCTGTTTCAAAAATTTGATATCCTGAAAGAGAGAGAGAGAGAGAGAGAGAGAGAGAGAGAGAGAAATTCTTTATTTCAAAGTCATCAAGACTTGAAAGAGTGTCACAAACAAAAAATTACATGCTCAGTGTTTAAAGTGTCCAAGTCCATTTAACACTCAAAAGTCATTTTTAGGATTGAAAGTTTTTCCAGTCAAGAAATTCATCTATTGTATAGAATGGTCTTTCAATGAGCCATCTTGCAAGTTGATGCTTTAGATTCTTAATACTTGATCTTGAAACCATTAAATTTTTTACGGTTTATTTCTTTTTATAAATACAATTTTACAGCAGTCAAATATCATACAGCCTACCTAACCTGAAATATCTAACCTGAACAATTATAAATAAATAGTAAATTCAGTTAAAAATCAAACCTTATTCAAGTCTTTCCCTCCTACTACGATACTTAACAATTACAATAGAATTGTGAAAAAGTATAACAAATCACAGTTTAACTTTTTTTCTCTCATTTATAACAGGTTAGTACTATTTAAAAAAAATCTAGAGAGGATAAAAACTAAATAGCTATGGAGGTGTAGGCAAAAATAAAATAAATTAATTTAAAAGAAAATATTTATTAAACATGTATTTTATAAACTTACAAAACTGCTCATTTCCAATGTATGATTTGAAAGCGCTTTTTTCAACCACAAACACACAAACACACAAACACAAACACAACACCATAAACCGCGAAAACACGCCCAACACCTAAACATTGACCGACCGGCGCGGCACGACGCGACGAAGCTGTCACTACACGAATTAACTGCAGACTGACACAGACTGATAGAAAGACAAACTGTGGTTACATACTTATTTTCCTTGTTAATGATGTTTCTTACTTATTGAATTTTATAATTGTGTTCAGTACAGATTTAAGTAAAATGCATAATTGTAGTCTCGCCACAAGTAAGTTACATACTTTTTTAGTCAGTCAATAAGTATGTAACATGGTTACGACGGAAAACTGATATGATGTCACTAACGATGACGTCGCCGTTTTAGGACTTAAACTTTATTACTAGTATGTTTCACCATTACAAATATCATGAAATCATGTTTCACTGGTTTTAGGTATGTTTCATGCATTTATACGAAATAATTGAAACATACTTATTTGACATTGTGAAACATACATTCACGATTTTTTAGATACTTAAGATGATTACTTACATTGTGTATTATATAGTTATTTAAGTATGATTCATACTTCATAATGATAAAACTGTTATACCATTACATACGTATATTGCATTTTTCTCAGTGTATCATAAATTTTTAATATTTATACTTATATAGTAAATTTGGCAGTAGTTAGGAAAAATTTAATGTGCAACTCGTGCGAAAAGTGCCACTAGAGAGAAATCATTCCGCACTCGCCTGCGGTTCATGTGTAAACATTTCTCTCGAAAGCAGCGAAGTGGCACTTTGCGCACTTGTAGCATAAATAACTATTACCCTGCATGTGAGAGAAACACTTTTAGTATAATTGACCTTGATAATTTTTTCATTAGTGTTTACCATACTATGAAAACATAAAAATATGGAGAGTCTCTATGTGTCTTAGCATTTTTATGGTTTTAAGCTTTTTAGTAGTTTGGTACGAAAAACTGTTAAGACTTTCCAAATTTCCAAAATGTAATTAAACAATTTAACCCTCCGCTTTATTGATTCAATCGCAGTTTCCATCGATCCTGTGTTCTGTGGCGGTCCTGGTGATGGGGAGGGGTGGGGTGTTTTGGTTTTGGCCGTATTAACATTTAGATTGCGCCTCGTTCTCGTTTATAAGCAGTGATTGTAGGGATACTTGCACTTGCCAGTGCCGCTGCCGATGCGTCTCAAACGCCTGCTTTTAGTGAACTCGTCTCTTCAAAGTAGGCCTAATATTATTAAACATTCCATTACAGAAGATGGCAGTCTCTTGTTTCAAGATTTACCAAGAGGAAGTCACGTTCGTTCATGATATAGTTTCACTTCGTTATCTTAGAGCTCTCGTCGCACGGACATGATGTACCAAACTCTGTATTAAGTTCTTTAAAATAGAAATTTTTTCTATTTAAAACCTTTGTTTTGTAAAAAAAAATCCGTCACTTTTTTAAAACTATATTATTGTTTTAAAATTACACCAACCTTTTATACGACAGTAAGGGTTTTCTATATTTTGGGGGTAAATTATTTTATTAAACATTTTGTTTGGCTATGTGACAACTGGCGCAGCCATACAACACAGTATCCATATGAAAGTATTAGCTTTTGTAGTTCAGGTAAACAAGCATTAGTTTAAGACAAGGCAAATGAAAAGTTGGCAAGATCTACCCAGCAAGCTGGTCATCGATCAAGGATTGATAATGGTAATATTTGCTTTTTAATATTTCCCGGTTTTATTATAAATTATCTATATATTAATAAGCAAGCATGTTTCGTTTCCTCCTTTTTTTTCTCAGCCTCCTTTTTTTCTCAGCTCTATGTATCGTCGAAGAAATCTGCTCATAGAAAGCTGCAGATGAGCAGAATCTCATTCTGATTCACATTGGACTCCAGGGCTACGCCCCATAGGCTTTCAAAGTTCCAATGTTAATCTTATAGAGGAAGGATAATTGGTTGAATCATTAGACAGCTGTTGTAAAAACTACTGCTAAAAAACAGTAAGGATGTTTCAGTTATAAAATGTTTTTAAACTTCTTGAGTCCAGATCTAATGAAATTTTTGTTTAATTTCGGCCAGGAGGCAACCTCTAGTCTTCTCTATACAGGGTGAGTTTCTTAAAGTGATCCAATAGCTAACTTTTTTATTCTATATCTGACAGTATACTTCTTATGGGGGACCCCCTTTGATTACTGATATTCCACGATATTTCATTGGTCATATGTCGTTCATTTAAACCTAATTGTCAACTGAAAAAATACCATGTCGATCAAATGGTGGCCCCCCATTTTCAAGTTTAACAGCTTTAACGAGTAAACACAGAACACCGGTGAGAGCATCCGTTTATTCATTCCCATACCAAAGAGGTTATGTTCCGGTCTTAAACCTTGGAGGATGCCAGGAATGGGGAAAACTGTTCTAATGGTTTATTTTTCCGCAGTATTGGGACGATACACTGTTTAACGAATTGCATTTAAAATCGTAAACCCTTTCACTATGTTAACCTTTTTTAGTCACATAAATATGTAAAAATAAAGAAATATCCCTAAGAGAACTAACTAAAAAACACTTGAACAGTAGAAGTAGCTGTCCCCAACCACCCCTCGGTGTCGTCTCTGCTCCGTTCTGCTCATGGCAGGAAGGATCCTATAATAATCCTCTTGTCCTGGAGTTTTACCGCTCCAACACTTCCTCCTTCCTTCCTTAATCATTGATGGCCACCGACCCAGACTCCGGCCTGAGACGGGAATATCCTACTCTTCGTGGCACATTTATTTGCACCTCAATCAAATATTTTTTAAGCATATAGTTTTGAGACAATGTTATCCCAATGCAATTTATTAACATTCGAATAAAATTAAAGTGGAATAATTTTATTTCATTGTCTATGTTTGCTATTGATTGTGTTTTCAAAATTAGCCTATGCCATAGCTTAGATGATTTATGATGTTTTACATGTGCGCCTTACCAGCAACGACTCGTTATGTGGATAGCTGGATTGGAAATTTGAAGATACATCATAAAAATATGCAAAACACATAAAATAAAATGTTCAATGTACTGTAAATTAGATGTATGTTTTCTACAAATTATTTACTGTGTCTAATAAACCTATATTTACAATACAATTCATTTTTGAAACTTAGAATGTAAATTCAATAGATATGAAAAATGCCTTGTATACTGCATGTTGTTATTATTATATTCTTCGTATTATTTTATCCTATTTTTTAACCTTACCAATTCTTTTAAGACCTTAAAAATATTCCTAATTTAACTCTGAAACAGGTTACTTAAACCATGCGTTAACAAGAGTTTATATAGGACTAGCTGATACCTGGGGCATGCTTCGCAATGTCAACCTTAAAAATTGGTTTGATTGTTTCCATGAACACAGCTGGAAGAGAGTTTTAAGCCTTGACATGGCTACATTTATGATGGTCCTGAGGTTAAGCCCTGAGGGCTATAGAAAATCTAATGGCTATACTTTCTAATGGCTAAACCTTCTCCATAAAATTTTCCAAATATGTACCAAGTTTCATAGCAAACGGTCAGTGGTTTCCGAGTCCATCAATCACAAATATACATATACCAACATTTTCTTTTATAGATAATTGGACAGTATTATTTGTTGTGCGCGGTCATAAACCAAACGTTACTTTATTAACTCTAAATGGTTGTGAAAGTACTTTAATGGCCCCCCGACACCTGCAAATTTTACATTTTTACCAATGTTGTTTACAAACAGTTTGTAATTATTCACCCTTTCTACCGTTTCCAATAACATTTCAGTATTTGATAAATATTTATACATCTCCTACGTTAAATATTTAACATTTATTTATAAATTTTCCAAATATTTTGATTTCAAATGTAATGTTTCACTGAATCAGTTATCAAAAATAAAAAGAACAATCAGCCTAATTCCAATTTAATGAAAAATAGGGTTGAGGAAGAAGCTTAAATGTGGCAGCCGGGGGTGGAACGGACATAATGTCGGGAGGGGGTTGTGGAGGGGTGGAGAGGGGAGGGGTTATGTTGTAGACTGAGGATAATTAGTGAACGATCTGTGTACTTAGAGGGCGGGTTTCATTAATGTACACCAGGTGTATGGGTGTAGGCGAGCCGGCTACTGGCTACGGTATATCCCGGCACGGGGCAGGCAACGACACTAGAGGTCTTTAAAGTTAAATTTTTTATCATACGAGGTACGTAATAAAAATATGATAATTTTTTTAGTTTATCATGTTAGTTGGATATCGGTACTGATAAATTATTTGTCTTGGTCAAAGAAAGTTTTATGTTAAAATGTCCCTCATTTTAAAGCTACAGATTCATTTTAAATTTAAGTTAAAAGAATAAAAAAACAAAAAATTACTGAGTTGAATTTTTACTTTAAGCCTATCTGAATCATTATGTAGTGACATCATAAAATGTACTGTATCAAACAATGCAAAGAACCGAGAATAAAATTCAAGAAAGGCAATTAAAACATGTTGTTAATACGTTATTAAAACGTGTTATTAATATGTTGAATATTACCTTTATGCTGGGTCAACCGAACCTCTCATTGAAGTTTTCGAGCCTCTTATAAATAGAACGACGAAAACTGTACAGTGGGGCCTATGTTGGAATTTTAAAAATCCATCCACTTGTATGATTCCTTGCACGAGACTGTATTTGGCTATTTTAACGTGTATTACTTCTATGCCTTGAAATAATATCTATGTTCTCACTTCTTTAGTTTTTAGATTATTTTTAAGTATTTTGATAATACACATACCATAAAGAGTTAGCGAAATGTACGGTATAAAAGCTGCTATTAAAATTGAATTCAGAAAAAAGTAGACCTGTTTCTATGAAAACAGCAAAATCAATAATTATTGATATAAATTCTGAGAACAAAATTTAAAATTCTAAAGACTAGGCCTATTAGTTTTCATACATTTTAGATGTAAACTCCAGTGTTAGTCTTTTAGTCAACGAAGAAGTCTTAAATAAGAATCCGGCTTTAAAAATCACAAGTGTCAAAACGGAAACACGTTAGGCGGTAAATATTTCAGTTTCGCGTGTGTGGAGGTGATGTTTATGTTTGGGGAATGTTGGGAGATGTATGGTGTTGATCTGGAGTGTCTGACCGCGGTCTGGACTGTGTAAGCTTGACGGGAGGTGATGGCAATTAATGACTCTGCAGGTGCCACTGCCACACTGCACGTGTGTATACAGGTGTGAGTGCGTGTGTGAGTGCGTGTGTGTGTGCGTGTTATGCGTGAGTGTTGATGTCGTGTTTACAATCACGCTTCCTGTTCTGTTTCACCTAACATCTCAGCTCGGTTTTTGACTACCGTTGTCTTCCGCATCAACACACAGTTTAGCTTTTGGTCCATTATTTAAGTTCTTTAAGTGTTTTTTCACCATAAAAATCTTTGGAGAAAATAGTTCGATATTTTTTAATCCTTTTAATGATGAGACATTTTAAAATGCTATAGAGAAAAGGGGTTTTAATAAAAGATCAACCAACATCTGAAAAGCCTTGATTATATTGATTAAATTTGACCAGTCATTTTATTTTTCTTGTAAATAATTTGAACATTTATTATAACTCCAATTGAGTAATCTATTCCATTAGATCTTTGCTTTTGTAATAAAATTTACTGTGATGAGTAACGTTTTGATATTGATTTAAATATCACAAGACAATATAACACGCACTACACCTTATTAAAAATAGATATTACAACATAAATACATTATGCTTTATTGCGATAAAAAGTGTAATGTGGAGTGGTAATCAAAATTTTCACAAGTAGGAAGTTATAAACACTTGAATTTAGATCAATATCTTTTTCACCTTTCCTTTAACTAACTCAGAGCCATACAGAGGGTAAAATTACGAAATAATGTAACACAATCAAAAAGATGTGTCGCCAAAGTCAGAGATGACATTTTAAGACCGTCTCGCTATCTCGGGTTTTGACAAAGTGTCGATTGAAGCTCCAGTCCCGCCTGGAGCCCCCCAACGAGAGGGGGGGGGGGTTACGGGGTTGGGGGTTGTGGGGGGATGGAGAAGGGGGCCGTCCGAGAGTTGACAACTCCGATAATCGTCTTAAAACAATCCGCTCTATCCAGTTAAGCCGTCCCCCGCTCCGGCAGGGATTTTTGGAAGTGGTCACAAAACAGACACTTAAATCTCGACTGGAGGCGACTTTACAGATACTTGCACAGTCCTTTTTTCAGACTCAATTTCGCCAACACGGATTGTTTTTTTAAATTAGTGGGGTTTCACGAAGTTTGTGTGAAAACCCCGAATTGGTAGAGGTAAAAATAATATAGGACGATAATTTCAAATTTAGTTTATTACAGGACTTCTTAAAATGTACACCGTAATAATTCTTGCTTTAGCTGTAAAATTTATACTGTTTTACATAATAATCAACCAACAATCCAAACCCGTAGATCTTGATCAAGTAATGTTTCTCTCTCATAATTTCAATTACGTCTTCTCGTCAGACATATGCTAATAGACCCCTCTCCCAGGCTGTGTTCTAATGAAACGTCAGAACTGTCCAAAAGTCAGCCACCAGAAATTCCTCACCCCACGTCAAGACGGAGCGGGAACGTAATTCATCTTAGGGGAGAAACTCTCCTCGTTCCTGATGGATCCTTGAAATCCACCCATATTATTCGGGATTGAAACAGTATATATAAGAATACCGTAAATCAAGTGAGATAACGTTTGATCCCGATTCGGTTTATATCAAGGAGGAAAAGTAATATCACAACAGGATCAACTTTAAAATCGACAAGTGAAAAATTATCTGTGTTTATCGGGGTTGAAAATTGGTGTGGTGTGGAAACTGTAGTGAATACATTGTAGCGGATAGGTACATTTTCTATTTTACGGGTCGGGAAAAAATTTTCTTCACGTTGATATCACTTTCAAAATTAAATTAAACTGAACACGTAGGCCTAATTAGATATAATTTGAATACTATCCCTAAAGATGTTCTTAAAACTCACGGGGAAACAATGTAACAAAAATACTACCGTCGTTTATCAACATTTCAAAGAAAGTCAAGAGAATTGTCCGTTTACAACGGTTTGGAGTGCTGTTTCATGTGGACGGGAGGTCAAAGGGCTTGTTATTCTTTAACGTAACTACGGTACACAGCTGTAGAGGAGGGCTCCACTAGAGATGACAAAGCGGACAATGGGACGGGTCTGTGAATGTTGCAAGGGTAATTGTCACCGTGAAACATGGATGAGGAAGACAAAAGGCGGGAAATGGCGCTCGCTCAGTTGGCCAATCCCACGCCACTAGCGCTGGTGGCGCTATCAGACGGCCATCTCCAGCGTTACGTCATAGTAACCCACTTCGCACCGGGGGATAATTATGGGGCAGATTAGACACCCACTGAATGGCTGATGAGAGTAATGTGGTTACTATGTAGTGTTTGGTAACATTTTCTATTCATGAAGAGGGTTTTGAAAGTAAATTTAATTTCAATCGTTATATATTTTTGTCGGTAATGGTACAATTTGAAGAAACTAACAAAATTTGTCTATTTTTTATACTTTTTGTGATCATGTTGAAAATGGATTTGTAAGTTAGCCTATAAATTTGTTGTACTCTCATACTAATTTTTACCATTTTTTGCCCAAGTGTATTGCACCATCAAACCCTTCTTGGATTTTTCTATTTGAGATTCTCTAGTTCTTGAATTGGTAGCCGGACGGAAGGTCCGGGCTTCAGAAATGACCTGGAAATTTGTTACCTGTTTTGACGGGGCGGACACTAGGTCAAACCTCTAATGGCAGATCGTGCCCGGACCTAACGTCCGCCCCTGCGTTCGCCGTTTGAGACTGTTTGACGAGGGTTGACAGCTACATACGTATCTTCATTTGTTAAATATTGTAGGCCTACTATGAAAAACTGCACATTAAGTTTCAAGTGAAAATGCAATACAAACATGTTATACGCATTACATCTCCTGAACAGAGTCTTAAATCGTAAAATATGAATGATTTCTGATTATCACCATGTTCAAAATCCAGAGGGTAGGAAAATAACATGTGATTAACAATACACGCTCAATACGGATAGGCCTAATGTTATTCTGGATCGTGATAAATATTGACAGTATTGTTTACTGTGCTTGACCTTACACAGTCAATATAGATCAAACATCAATATTCGACTTAAAATACTCAATCCGTATCATGATCCATGATCCTAATTCAATGATTCCTTTGATATATTTATATTGTGTTAAATTAATAGTTAGATTGATTTTTGTCATAATTTTACATTGAATTGTTGTCTTTTATATTTTGATATGCAGCGCTTAAAAAATACAAGAAATCATTTTGTTTCAATGTATAGGCCTAATATTGTATTGTTATAGACTATATTGATTCACGTTATGTTTTCATTTATATTTTTGCATAAGATTGTTAAATTTGTTTTTAAATGTATACATCAGGCCTTCCTGAGGAAGTATTTAGATTTTTAAGTAATAAAAAACATATGTTCGTAGATGTATTTGATTTCTTTATGACCATAAAATAGACAGCAGAAAATATATTTGTGTTGCGAAATAAACTATAGCCCGTTTTTAACATATACATAAATAAACATTGTCAAAGATATTCCACCTAATATGGACCGCTTCTACTTAAAGAAATTCAACTGTAGTTTAGAAATGATATGGCTACATTTTCAACAAGGCATAGGTTTGGGTTACAAACATACTATATACAGCTGGTTTGGAGTTAATGCTGTAAGAAATTATAGTAATTAAAACGTTATAAAAGTATATGGGACGTTGTTAAAGAATATCTCGTACAGTAAAATGTTTTCACGAGCTTATTTTTTTAAATACATTTCAATATGCCAATCGTCTCTCCCTCACCCTAATATTCAGGAGGAGGATCAAATAAAAAATAAAAAAAAAAAAACACATACTGTACTTTAGCGGCATATTAAAAATTAACAATTTACATAAAGATTTTTTATGATTATGATGGTTTGTTCAACAAAATAATATAAATAATATATAAACCAAATTAGCAAGTTCAAACATGCTAAACAATAAGGCTGTGGTAAACCAGTTAAAAACTGCCCATAAACCAGGAACGAAGCCTTGTTGTTAAAGGAGTGATTTGGGTTCAAGTTGATCTAAATTTAAAAACGTATTGTCAAATCAAGCAAAATGTAGAAACAAACAATGCTTTCCGAGGCTCTCTTTATTTTATTTTTACTATTTTACTTTAAAATTAACTTTCAAAGCAAATTTTCACTCTCTATACAATATTGTTACTCTTTCAGTTTCACAGTATTGTAATACTAGTCACAAATAAAAAGCCTATAACTTTGTGACGATGGAAATCTAAAACACGGAACACTTTATGTGAACCACGGAGAGAAGTTGCGTGCGCCACGGTGACCAGTGTTAAATCCGCCTACCTGCTTTTCACAGGGCGGACGTTAGGTCCGCTTACTAATTAGGGTCCGGGGTTTGACCTTCCGTCCGCCCCTGTCATTTTTTTGTACAATCGACGATTGAAGGGATTACCCTCGGACCTTCCGTCCTACAATCCTTGAATTAGAAAATGGAATGAAGTTATCGCAAGACAGTACAACAGAAGGAATTGGAGGTGGAGATTAATTAATTGATGGATTGTATATCCCTCTATATATACATGCCCGATTGCTAGATAATTTGATAATTCCGATTAAATGTCCAATGCAGCAGGGACATCTACTTGGAAACATACGTTGGAGAGGGGAGGAAGTTGGAGATTGGCACGAGCTGGAGCTGGAAGACGTCAAACAATTCTTACAAACATGAAATTTGGAAGAAAGTTTCATTTTTAATTTTTAACGTATGGACTCAATGCATGTCAATTAGTTTAAGAAGATGGGTCGAAAGAGACATCAATCATTTCAAAGAACCCGCCTTGTAAAAGACAAATGCGTTTTCTGTTCCAATCCATTCTAAAAACCTGAGTTTTTTTCTATTTTACTTCCTGTGAAATTTTCGGACCAAAGTTAGGCTAGGAAAATTTTGGGCAGCAGCCACTTTCTAAATGCATGTTAATCAAAGAGTTAATAAATTAGTGGTATGCTCTTTTGGCTTGAACATAGAAAAACTATTTTCTACATGTATTTCAAATACATGAACGTTGGTATAAACGTTCCTATAGACATAAACAGTTTCAAAAAGTGCCAGATTTAAACTTGTCGATTCGACTCGGGTGTGACAGCTATGGTGTAACGGTGTCAAAAGACCGGCAGTGTGAGCTGGGTCTATCAACAATCATGATTGATTGATTGATAGCTTCAGGTCTTGTTGAACTTGTCGATACACTTGCACACCAACTGTGACTGGCGATTGACTGGTGAATTTAAGTGATGTCCTGTCGTTCAACTCAGGGGAACATATTAGTAGATGGATTTTGCCGGTCCTGGCACAGGTCAAGGTCAGCGGTTGTAACTGGCAGGTGTGTGTTGTTGATTTGGGGGTGATTTAGGGGGTTTGGGGAGGGGTTGGTAAGTGTGTCAAGGTCATCTGGAGGGGGTTTTAAAAAAGGTGGGGAGTCTGGGGATGAGTGGCGGGCGGGAGTGCGGCGGGAGCGGATGGGGTGTGTGTGTGTGGGGCTGTGGGAATTAATAATTTATTTTAGGAAAGCCAAGTAGAATTTTTATTTGAAGTGGTGTCCAAGCGATGTTTGGCGGTGACGGTCTGGTAAATGCCGATGGTGATGGCGATAAGCAGATAGAGGCATACCAACCATAGTACGCATTTGAAGAGCTTTAACAGCCGGATCATTTCTTCCTGATTTTGTGCTTCCAATTGTATTCTGTTAATTTCGAGTTTTAATTTATCGTCTTCCAATTGTGATGTGATTGAAAAGCCGTCCATCATGTTTGTGTATAGGTTAGAGAGGAGCGGTGTAGATAGTATAAAAGTAGGCGATGAAATGAGGAGAGCAAATAAGGGGAGGATATATATTTAATGTAAAGTGGTGGGGGGATTGAAAAAGAATATTTGTGTAGGACTAGCTTTCATCATCTGGTGTTGAATCGTGTGCGGATGAAGGACTGTTGTTTGGCATTTCTAATTCTTCTTCAATATTCTCGCTTTCCATCCTTTCACACTCTGGACAATTGTAGGTAATTTCAACAGTAATAGCAACTGTGTTGTTTGGCGTGTTTACAACATCGGTTAAAGTTTGAAAAATATCCCGTAAATCTTGTTGCGATGTTACTGCAAAAGTAGTAGTATTCTTTGCTAATTGAGGCTGGCTCATCGTTCGGCGGTAGGCAAACAAATGGTGAGCGACGGTAAGGCGGTCGCTTATATGGAATCGGGGAATAGTGGTGGGGGGAAGAAAAAGAGTGGGGGTAATCGAAAACGAGAAGTGAGAAAACTGTGGTTACCGCAGTTCGCCGCGAAACACCATACGGGTAGGTTGTGGGAAGTGTATAGAAATAAAATAACAATAATAGTTCTAATATAGAATAGAAATACTAACCACTTTTGTAAACTAAATAGTAAGTTTATTTATAATTTGAATTTGATTGTCTTGTTCCTCGCTGTTTAATTCAATAATTGTAATACCATAAGTTGGTTCTTCTTCTTCCCCTGCACTGTTGGAAGATGATGAGGATGATGAAAATATTCTGGTAGGATCCACATATTTTACTTTGATGTTGATCCATTTTAAAGGATACCTATCCATAAGTGTGAGTAAGTTGTGAAATAGAGTTTCCATCTCATCTCTTTCGGTAATTAAATGTTCAAAAGAAATAAATCTGTCACCCATGTTGGTGTTAGTCCAAGCAATGTAGTGTAAATGAGAAGTGTGTTAAAGGGTATATAGAATATATATTGTAAAATAAGTGGTGGGGATAATCTCAAGGTCAACCAAATGAAATTTTAAAAAAGAGCTGCAGTCAGTGACTACAGCTATACATCTGAAGCTTGAATAGGATCAGAAGACCAATCTGATCTATATTTGCACAAATTTTTAATGCATGTACAAAAGTCGTCTTTATAATATGCATCACACTTTCGGCAATTAAAAAGTCTTTCTGGGTGAAATTTGAAACACCTTTGGGGACAGCAAGTGTGGAAGTATCTTGATTTATAAATTTTGAAGGTTTGCAATTCTGGTGGTGGTAGTTGTTTTGTTTTGCATTTGCAGTAACAGGAACCGAATAATTCACATTTTCTACAAGCTAATCCGTCTACCATCCATCTTCCTATATCGGTACATTTTTGTTCACAACAGTAGCGTGGTTTGTAGTCTTCTTTTTTCTTTTCCATGTTGACGGTTCTAAGTGGAGTTGGGAAATGAAGGTGTATAGTATAGAATAGAGAGTTTTATTAAAAGAAAAAAGTGGTGGGGGTAATTTCAAGGTCAACCAAATGGAGTTTTAAAAAAGAATGGGGTACAAATATTAAATAGTTGTGTACTTAAGATATAGGTTCGTCTTTCTTTTCTTCTTTCTCCTTTTTAATATTTACTTCATGTTCTTGTTTTTTTGCTCTAGCCATTGCGACGAGATCTTCAGTGGATAGTGGATGTACTTCTGGAAATTTTAGAATTAACTTTGGTTGGAAGCCTTCTTTAGTTAATACATCAAGATCGGAGCTCATCTCTTCTACCGTTTGATAGTCCTTTCCAAATATTTTACCATTAAATTCAATCATCATTCGGTACAGCATAGTAGTTGTAGTTGTTATCGCTGCGGTTGTCAAAAAGTAAATGATGATTTAGTCTGGGTTGAACAGCCTTTTTATAGCGAAGCCTCAAGTTGATGGAGTATTGTTATTGTAATTTAACATTAGTAGTATTTGTGGAATTTAACATTATTTTGAGTAGAAGGGCTGGATGTTGTTGCTGTTTGTGTGGAAAAGTACACTTCATCATCGCAGTAGTTTTGTTTTGAAAACATCTTCTTATTTGTAACATAAACATCGGCATTTAAGTGATAACCGCCTGCGAGAAGTACTCGCAATTCATTAGTGAAATTGTCGAGTTGTTCAAAAGTTGTGATGGTGGAGGTATCGTATGATGCGCATTTGATTTTTAGAGACATGTTGTCGTCTAAAATAATTGGACAACCAAGGGAGATGTGTACAGCACGGAAGTCAATTGTAGACTGAGGAAATCCCCTTGAAAATTATTCCCTTTATATAGTTTTTGTAATTAGGTCAAGGTCATCTAAAATTATTTTTTTTAAAAAGCAATATATCACCATGTGCAAAAACACATAGTGATATATTGCTTTTTATTTTTTATTTTTTTATATCTTTATTTATTTTTAAAATAATTCACAAAGGTGTACAAAAGTATTGCAAATAATAAATTAGTTGTTAGCAGTAGGCATGACGTGAAGTGTAAGTTCCGTTGAATTGCTTCCGCTTGGACCGTGGGATGCCAAGTACAGAGAGCCGGGGTGGATAAGGCGTAGATCTTCGTTTTGCAGGAGGTGCACGAAGCGCTTGGGAAGAAATGTTTGAAATTTAGGTTCATCACCGGGCGTGTAGGGCGCTTCACTCAGTGTAACGTTGATGGCGTCCCCAACACTAGTTTCCATCTTCTTAATGGTGTGGATAACATAATGTTTTTCTTCTTTTAATTCTGAACATCTTTTAGTCGGTAAGACGGTAGATTTTGAATGTTTGTTAAATTGATCGACAAGAGATTGTAAAAATGTTTGTGACGTCATCTTTACTTTTTCTTCTTCTTATTTATTGTTGATATTATTCTTAGTCTTGCGAATCTGTGTGGGAGGTGTTGACTGTTCGGAGGCTAGAGTAATACTCATGCTGGGTCATGGTTGCGTTGTCGCTTTTATATCCTTCCCACCCCCCACCATTCTGTTGTAGATACGCATTCAAACGATAAGCGTTCTTTAAAGCGCATTGGGACTGCCGATGTTTAAAGTTTTTGGTAGAGATACAAATGTTGGCAAAATGACACTGAAAATCTCTATCTACTTGCACATTTATCACTTCATGGTTTGTAAATGCTTGTATCCAAGCGGTTTTTTCCAATCCCTTTGTGTAGATAATTTTAAATTCCTTACAGTAATGATTCATAATGTGCGGCACCATACTGTAGTGGATAAAACCTTCATCCCATCTCAAGTTGTGAAAATGTTTCATTAACCATTTGTTTGTCACTCTTGCTTTAGTAGTTAATCTGTTGAACGGTATAGGAGGTTGGAATAAATAGTGATAAACCACAGATGTGTTCATGTCTAGAATAACTAACTCTTTAATAATAAAATGTCCGTCGTTACCGCGAAACGCTTGAAATTCAATTATACCTCGTTTCACCTCCATTATTTGGTATTGGTTTGAAAATGAAACTTGTTTATTCATGACAAAGGTCGGTATCGGACTGTTTGTAAAATTATGGAGGGCGTCTTTTTATACTGCGGGTTGGTTGCTGCAAGATGCTTCTTCATTCATTTCTTGTGCTTCTTCATCTATACCGAAGTTAGTCTGATAGTTGTGCAACTGTCTCCACATATCAACTTCGTGAGGTATTCTATTGAAAATGGAAGTATCTACGGGACCGTATAGGATTGGTACATACGGTTGTCTATCCAATGTATCGGTTAAATATTCTTTTATGATCGCGCTTGAAAATATTAGTTGTTTTAAATATCTTGTGATAGGACCTGTAGCACAGCTGAGGGTGTAGAATTCATCTTTTGTAAGGTGTATTTTTATGTCATGTTTAGTTAAATCTCTAAAACGAACAATTTGTCCTCCTCGATGTTTTACTATATCGATTTCAATATTTGATTCTAGCAAACTTAATTTTGTTCTTCTTCCATATGTATTGTTACTCAAATAACATTCTAAAAGATGTAGATGCTTCATAAACGATTCCCAGGAAATTTCAGAGAAAAACACCATTTTAGATCCATGATTCAAAATAATAGTTGGTGAATACTCCAATGATTTTATTACTCCGGCAGATATGCTTTTTGTCATACATGATGAGATGGGATAGTAGATTCTAAGAAATACCTCTGCTAAAATATTGGTGGAAATAATGTCATCGACTTTTCTTTTTTTAATTCCTTTTTCAACTTCCTCTTCTTTTTTCTTATGCTTAAACTTGAGGAACTCATCCATTTCTTGTTCAATTTGTTTTTCTATATCGGAACTGTTGTCGGCTATAAGTGGTGTAGTTTCTTCTTCGTTAGTATTTGTATTAAGTGAACTCATTTTGCAAGCGATGTTTCCCATATGATGGTCAAACAAATAATGAAATTTTCACTTCTTTTTCCCCCTTTTATAACAATCGCCCCCCACCTAAAAACTGTTTTTTATAACACATTTTTAACTATTCCAGTTAGTGGGGTGTATGTTACTATTTTGTCATGTAAAATTAGACAATATGCCGAAGTACCTTCCGGTATTTTATCTTCAAATTCCATTTCGATTTTTATATCTACACTTGACGATTTAACTGATTCATTTTGCTTTGAGCAATCGATAACGATTATTGGAGCTTTTGAATAATACTGTTCAGGTGATAACAGTGGTGTATTAGCTTTTCCATAATATGACGATTGAAATCTTGCATACATATCGTATAAGATGGAATAACGTTTTTTGCTAAACATGACATTTAAATTGTCATAAGGAAAGAATTGAGAGTTTAGAAAAACTTTGCAATTCTTTTTATTGCAATGGTCAAATTGACCTGCGTGTGCGGTTATAACATCTTTTCGATTGGTTTGAAAACCGAGTATTATGTACCTTGCTCGTTCCAAATAAGTAGATGTTTTAACAGTCCATGTTTGTCGTTCTGTTTGAGGTAATATGGGGTATTCATGGAATTCCCAACTTCTAAACGGCATTACAATATCACGGTCAGATTTTAACTTCCTTAACAATACGATTCTATGTTCATCGGCTAATCTTACATGAGGTACTCTCCACACAACTTTATTTAATTGTAGCTGCCATTCTAGTTTACTTTCTTCAGTGCCACTTGCTGCTAGTATCAAGTCCTTGTTAGTTGAAGATCTGAGTAATACCAATTCTTGTTTGACATTTATTATTATTCTTTTGTAATCTTCAGCGAATCCCAAAAGCAATCGTAAAGGTACATGAAAATCAAAGTGACCGTTGGAATCTGGTGTTATAGTGTCTTTATCAGGGGCAACCCATCCGGCGGTGACTATTGAATTCTTCTCATGCGGTGTTAATGATGTTAATCCTTTTAGTGTTGTTGTTATACCAACCTTTTTTGTTGAATCAACTGTCACTCCTGATATTTCATATCTTATTTCGTCAAAAAGATATGCCATTGGGTTATTTATAAAAGGAACAGACGAACCGGTTTTTCCATCCAATTTCAATACTTGTCCCTCAATATATAAATAACTTTCACAGGGTAATGTGTAAATATCTTGTTGTTGAATGGGAATCCTTATTTCATCATTATTGTTTAATTTTGATGAAGTGTAAGGGTTGTGCGTGTGATATTCCTTCTCCCATAGGGTTTCGTCGAACGTCGGTCCTTGAGATATATCCAGAATGTCCATCGTAATTTAGTTTTAACCCAATTTTTTGTAGGAAATGTATGTTGTCCGGTGTTAACTCGTCCAATGTTGAAGAGCTACTGAGCTCCCGGCTTTTCCGTTGTGGTTTAAATGTTAATCCCATGTTATACTTAAGTTACTGCTTTTATGTGTAACCGTATTGTAATTGTTTCTTTTCTAAAGTCAACACTATTACCGTCCTGATCCGATATGTTCAGTACGATGTCTGAAATAAAACTGGTGTTTAATGGTAGGTATATAAGGTTTTGTGGCTTCTCAACTATTTTAAAACCAGGAGCTACTGTTGGATAAAATGTATGTAAAATGTGTTGGTTTACCCCATCTCTATACGATCCGTGTATAATATTGCATGTTATATCAATACTATTAACCTTTAATATTGTTACTGTGGTATCACCCGTATGAGTAGTTCCGGGATCTAAGATTTTTCTTTTCTTATCTGAAAATCCGAGTAAACTACCGATTGAATTTTCTAAACTTAAATCTATATAATATTTTGAGGTAATTTCCGCTTTTAAAGTATTGTTGTTTCCTTTTATACAGATATTTTCTTCTCCTAGCTGCTTCTGTAATAGCTGGTTTATATCATCTATTTCATATGCTCCTGTAGACAAGGTGATTATTTTTAATTCTGAATAATTTCCTTTTTCATCTTTACTTTCATAATAATGTAGTAAATTGTTTTTACCTTCTGTAATGTTGGGAATTGAATTGTACGTAGTAAAATCTAATAATGCCGCTTCCCATAATCTATCTTTAGATAGACGCAATGCTGGGAAAAGAGTACTTTTTAATGTAGATGAATTTCCGCTCAGTGACACTGTGTACGATGACATCTTAAAGCTGACTGACACTTTTTGCTAAAAACTCCAAACATAAATGTCCGCATATTTCTGTATTGTTAGGTTGTTCTCTTTTATAATTGTAAAATATATTCTTAGAGTTTTTAAAATAGTGTTGAAGTTCTTTAGGTGGTGGTAGATTGCCAAAACTGTCAAAATAATAAACGCTTTGTCCGAGTTTTTTATAGCATACCCAATGAGTTCCTGGACCATAGGAGGAATCTAAATTTACTATTCCAGTTTCATTTTTCCATATGTTTTTTGGTAATGCGTCTTTCATAAAAACTCCCCTAAAAATGGTATCTTCAAACATTTTACATAATTTGATAATTGATGATTTGTTAAGGCTTTATTTGGAATTATCAATTGATTTTTCTTATTTAGTACACACGGTACGGTCTTAGGTATAGACCTGCTCCGTTTTTTACCATTGACCAAACGGAAGTCTTCTTTGTCTTTGTTTTACAAGTTCTACGACGTCTCTTTTTAATGTTTCCACCTCTTTTAGGAGCTCTTTTCTTTGCAGGTCTTCCTCTTCGACGTTTTCCGCCGCCAAATTTTGTTTTCGCCTTCATAGCTGTAGTTACTGCCCAAGCGGCTGCTTTTTCTGCAATACTCGCGTCACTTGATTTAACTCTTTGCCAAGCTTTTTCTGCTAGCGCTCTATCTGCTATTGATCTATTTGTTGAATCAGCAAACTTGGAATACGCTATATCGTGTTCTTTGCAAGCTTGATCCAATTTATTAATTCCAGGATCCCCTCTTGCTAAACGTTTTGCCAATTTAGTTCCGGGTCCGCAATATTGATAACCTCCGGGCAGATGAAATTCGTATGGTAGAGCGTCTATTGCCCGATTTACAACAGCACCAACAGGAATTCGTTTGAGAAGGGATAATGCAGCCGATGTTATACCACGTCCTTTCTTGCCGCTGACTTGACGACGACTGAGCTGTGCGATCTTCATTATGTTGTTTTATATATAACCGGCGTGTTTACTCAACGAGATGCTTCACATAAATGAATAACTTATGCATAATTTTTATATTTAAATAATTAATTATTCAAATTAATTATATACTGATTTATGATTCTATTTTTAATCCACGCTTCTCGTTCATCGGGTTGAATCATCACATGACTTGTTGTACTAGCTATATGATTATGGGTATCAATAAGTAAATTGCCCACTATTCTTATTAAACAATCTAAAGTTACAGCATCTTTTGGATGTTGAGGATCGTGTAACTGCATAATACGTTTATCATTACACGTGTAAGCGGTCGAATCACTTTTTGACGTTGTTATGACTTGTCCAATAGTAGCAGCATCATTTAAATCTTCTCCTGGTAAAATATTAATTATTTTCTTCATCTTTGCATCATATTTGGTCCCAAAGTGTTTATCCCAAGTTATTGTTTGTCTCAATGTAACACAATCATCATCTTCATAACCAGGATAAATATTTTTTATTCTTCTATTACGACCATCGTATGTACCTAATCTACCACCACTCGCAATTAATGTTTGTATCATCAAAGGTACATCCGAATCTTTTATACCAAATCTTCCATTCGTTATTGTTTTATGTCCCGCATCCCATTCATCATTACTTCCTTGCATTAAATCAAATTTTTCATTTCCATGTATAAATGTATTTCCTCGCTTTAGCACGGCATCTTTATGTTTTACAAAATCTGATGTTCCCCTTTTTAATTCTTTAGATAATTGTTCCATAGTAACAGCGTCTTTTGGTTGAGAACCGAATTTTACATTTGACAACACTTTTCCATGACAATCTATTTCATCAGCATCTTGTAAGATACAGTTGTCCTTGATGTATTTCAGGTTTACAGCATCACCGTCTTCCTTTGGGTATCCAATGTCATTTATAATAAACTTATAAAAAGAAAATCCTCGTTGAGTCTTTTCCGGTATTATAGAATGTAAATATTCTTTATTAACTGAATCTTTATCATTTTTTGGATTTGCCACATTGGTTATCCTATGATTTCCAGCATCATATGTTTGTCCATCTTTTAAATTGTTACCCCACTGCAATTTTAAAGTGTTTGAAAGTTCAGATGATAAATACTCTTTAGTAATTGCATCAGAACTGTCAGTTGGTTTACCAACATTAATTATTCTATGTGATTTAACATCGTAAGTATCCTTAAGTAATTTTAATGATGTTGAAGTAGCTTCTTTTACCGTCTTTAAATTTGCTCCATCAGTATCTTCTTCTGGATCTTTAACTAGTTTTAAACGTTTATTACTTATGTTATAGTCACCTTCAGGTGTTTGCGGCAATCCACTTCTTTTTCTGTCTTCTCCAACTTGCACTCCTAACGCGGAGTACCGTCCAAACTTGTCGACGCTCATGTTAAAAATGATACATTATATGCTTGCCATTCTTTTATATCTGCGGACAATTATACGACGACACCTCGACTTCTGAGTTCATCAACTAGAGCTACCCATTCATTATTTAAACCTGTATGACCGGCTTCCATAGCTTCATGTAATAGTCTCATTCTGTCAACTAATTTATTAATGTCTTTGTAATAAATTACATTGGTATTGTACAGATTTTTCATTAGTCCTTTGCCAGATGTTGAAGTATCTCCTTTACTCTTTTTACTATGTTGTTCAAGAAGTGATAAATCCATAAGTGATAAAGATTTTCTTTTTAGCGGTTGTTTTACTGCTGGTGCGGTACGTAATGTTGGTAGTTTTCGTGGGGGAAACAACTTTTTTATAACTATGTTATATTTTGTTGCGCGTGAACGATTAATTATTGCATCCTTTGAGTAATTCCTTTTATGTGCATTAGTATTTTGTAAAATTTCCTTAAAAGTATTTAAATCTTTGGTCGAATATCTCAATGGTATGTTTTTAAAAATCAATTCATATAATCCTTTTGTTCCCTTATATTTATGCTCACCAATAATGATATAATCGTCTTCAGTTATTTTAAGTTTTGAATCACCTATTTTCAATTCATTCCCATCAATTCTTGCTCCGTATACGTGTGATTTACTTAAATTAGGGTTTGATTTTATATCATGTAGCATTTTCAATATATATTTTCTTCCCAGAGGTCCGTGTTGTAATATATCGCTACTCAATTGTGTTAAATTTGGAATAGATTGTTCTGCTTCAGGTATTGGCTGTTCTTCTTCCTTTTCAACAATAGGTTCTTCTTCTTTTGTTTCTTCTTGGTCACTAGCGCTTGTATATGAATCATCATTGTCTTCCTTTTTTAATGCTTGTACTTCTTGTTTAGAAACTGGTAGTAAAACATCTCCTTCGTAACGAGGTTTACTAATGGTTTCTGATATTTGTTTTAAAGGTTCTGTAATAGGTTTAAATGTAGTCTCTAAAAATTCTTCTCTTTCGCTTATACCCATCCTTAATGCACGGTTTTTAATCCTAATAGAATCACTGAGTGATTTGATTTCTTTCAATAGTTTTTCTTGATTTACCATGTTTACACTATGAAGTCTCATTCATTACTAGACATACCGCTATTCATTTAATAGATTAATACAAATTTATCTAACCCTATTCGATACCTTCCATCTTTTATAGCTTCATCTTTCATAATAACAAGAAATCCATACTTTTCAGCCCATGCTTTGCCGCACATCTCTTTAAATTTATCAAATGTCATGTCGGCATTCACATGATCGTTATATATATGTTTCAAATTTGTTTCATTCTGCTTGAATATTATCAACAAATTTGCATTATCTCTTATAAGTTGTTTTGGAATTTTACTATAGGTTTGACCAATGTAAATACTGTCAATATTATGATGTCTCCCCATTGCGAAATAACTTCTTATTGTATCATGATTCTCACATGACACATCGTCAAATATAAATATAGAAAATGGTTTAGCTTCACTTGGTTGCATAATAGTTTCACTAGCATTAAACTTGTAGAAATTTACTTCTGGCACACTTGCTAATACCTTATCTAACAACTGGTATTTAGGTTGTTGCAAAGATTTTGAGAAAATGTATATGTTATTAAAACGTAGCCCTTTTGGATTAGTTATAAGGTTAAAAACAACATTTGTTTTTCCACAATTAGAAGGGCCAGTTATTAAACATCTTATAGAGTTTGGTAGTAATTCACCATGTTTACCATGGTTTAAATTGTTATTATCCACTGTCAATTCATCTATATTATTAATATTAAATCGTTCTTTTTGCTGTACAATATCCATCTTGTTTAAAGGTTAAACACATAATGAGTTATTAAAGTATTACACCAAGTCTTTTGTAGGAATCCAAGAATCTTCACTCCTATCAAATCCCAACCAACGGACTTTAACTTTATCCTTTTTTCTTTGTAAAACTTTTTCAACAAGATATACATCACCTACTGTCGATTTTAATAATTCATGACCATAGAATCCGCCTTGAAGTAGTTCACCTTTGTTATCCTTTAAAATGTAGGTTTCTGGTATTGTCGGCTGCACTTTGTAGATTGTAAATATTTCGTTAGTCCAATTTGGTAAATATCTTTTACTAAAAACTCCTTTATATTTACTTATACGTACTTTGTCGTTAATTTTAAACTTTTTAGGTCTTAATTTTTCAATTTTAGGAGAAGTATTTTTCTTAATACGCTCCAAAACAAGCTTAGCATTATTGATATTTACTTCAATAGGTTTCATACCGATAGTGCGATGAAACTTGTTATTGTATTCTTTTATAAGTTTCGGTAATATATCGTACCACACGTACGATCCTCGTTTAGAAAATGTTTTATACATTGCTCCTTTTAATGTTCTATTGAATCGTTCAATTATGGAAGCTTTTACTTCCGAATTTGTAGAATAATGATTTATGTTATATGTTTTCATTAATGCTGTAAATTCTTTGTTAAAATATTCTTTTCCATCATCAGTTTGTAAATGTTTTATGACAAATTTATTTTTCTTTATAGCTGCTTCCATAGCTTTTGTTACACTTTTTCCAGTCTTATCCTTGAGTGGTATAGCGTCAGCAAGCTTACTAAAACAATCTATAATTGCCAATATATATTTAAATCCCTTATTTAATTTACTATGCGGTATCATCTCAATGAGATCGGCTTGGTAAAGATCGTTCATTCCTTTAATAATTGTATTTCTTCTTGGAAACTTTCTTCTTGCCGGCTTATGAAGTTCGTTTACAATTTTATCCTTTAATCCTTCCATCTTCAGATGTTGTTTGTACACTGCTTGAGAAAATACTAATCCTCAAAATGGTTTATCACCTTTTATATTATTAACAAATATGGGTCAAGGCCATATCATATTTGTGTAAAAAAGAGGGAACATGGCATTGAACTTGCCATGCTCCCTCTTTTTTACGGAAAGGAAAAGGAAACAGGTGTAAGGACGAAGAATAGGTTTTATTGGTCGATAGGAGTTAAAGAATAATGTCCAAAAGGTAGAGTGTGTATATTGTCTTCCTGGATATGTCTCTTATCATCCTTGTAGCTGAGTCCCCACTTAGTTTGCTTGACACTGTAGACTTGATGGTTAAAGCTTCTTATCGTATTAAAAGTTGCAGTTGTTTCCATGCTTTCAAATAAACATCTTTTAAAATGTTCAAACTGTACATTCTTCTTTAAATATGATGTTTTTATACCTTTTGCCTTCTTTACAACTTGATGTTCTTCTTTTTCACTAATGTACAATTGAAAAGAATACAGTTTGGACATTAATGCTACAATTTCTTCCATAGGCGCACCATTTGTCTCATCTTTGAATTTTCCTAAAACTTTCTTGTTTATTCCATTGTCATAATTAGGGTGATGTTGTGGATAGTCAGAAAAATCAAAGTCATTTTTATAAACAAATGTGCGTAAATCTTTGTACATATCATTGGTTATAATCCAATAGATGAATGCATCGGTATCCATGTATGCTATTCCAATATTCTCTCTACCATAAAATTTTACTATTTTATTATAATGAAAATCATACATGTGAGTTTTTGATAAGTCTAGAATGGACATTCCAACATATATGGGTCGATCCATCTTAATTGAAATTTTATTCATAGAAACGGCTACAAGGTTTTCATTAATAATTATAGAAGATGCAAAGTTTGGTTTTTGCACCAATTTCTGTAATTTTGTTGGATCAACAACCAATCTCAAGTCTTTGTGATTTCTTTTGTTTTCTAATGTTTTACCGAATATTGCATTGTTCATTAATTTAAAGAAATCTTTTTGAAAATTGGATGTTGCTGCAGTTCTTCTTCTTGTATTGTTATCTATATAAGATTTTAACCAACAGGATTGTGAAAATTGCAGTACTTTATTAATTTTCGTAATTTTCAATCCCATCTCTAGCGCTTGCTGTACTGTCCAATAATGAGCTACATACCTAGTCTTATTGTTAAGTGTCATCATTAATTTTGGCCATCTACCAGTGGGAGATATTTCTGTTTTTGCTAATAGTGGTAGATCATAATGATGGTCGTGGAGATGTTCCGGGTACTCAAAATCAATGTCAAAGATGTAGCCAATATCCCCATATTTAGGGATATCAGCGATGTTATTGATTGAATTTGGATCAACCCATTTAAAATTGTCATATGGAAGAGGGTTCGACATGGCCCATCCGTACAGATTATTTGCATCAAAATAACCAATAAATGTGCTAGGTTGTGATGCATCGTAATTTGGAAGATATTTATTGTTTGCTTTTACATATCTAGTTACACTTTGGGTTAATCCTCCTCGGATACCGGATTCAATCATCAACACCATGTCTATGTCAGTTAATAGTTGAAGTTTGCATTTTGTTTCTTTTAACATAGCCTGCCATGCCAATCCGGGAGCTGTGTACGAATGAAGTGGGTCTAATCCATATGCTGTAAAACAGGTGTTTCTAAATTCTTCCATTATGTCGCAGAGTAAAGTCACATCTAATTTAACATAAAAATCTGAAAATTCGCCTAAGGTTCTCATTTCTAATTCATTCCATACTCTACAAGCATGTTGATAATCCTCTTCACTGATGTCCTCTTCATGTAATGTATTCTTAAAAGCTTCTTTAGGTGGAAGTGATGTTTCTTCAAATTTTTCCAAATTGTCAATGTAATCATAAGGAAAAACACCTTTACGAAGAACCAAATCTAATTTATCATTGTTTACAATTTTCTTTGTTTCTATTAAATCTTCTTTTCTAAGGTTTTCAGAAAGTTTTGATAAGCTGCACGGCATAAACCGGTACGAATCTACAAATTGCAACTTCATATTTCCAATTTTTTTACTAAAGGTTATAAACTTTTCAGTTGTTTCTGCAATAACATCAATTGCACCATCATCTCTCCCCAATTCTGGTATTATAAAATGACCATCATAACCGCTAAGGTTATGCAATATTACAGGAATTCTTCTGGGAATTTTATAGTTTATGTTGCATGCATTACATGCTGCACCTCTATAATATCCTGTAAGATGATCGTGATCTTTAACTTTATAGTTATTTAAAGTAAATTCATTTTTACATAGAAAACAGTGGGTAGCATTTTCATGTTGAATTTCCTCTTCTTCCTCCATTGGTATCATTGGTACTATATCATTATACAAATTTTCAACATGGCCAGCTATTTCATATAGATGATTTAAAAATGTTATGGCAACATCTTCACCACGATACACCACGGGTTTTGATGACAATCCATATGCATTCAAATGTTCTTCAACCAATGTGGATTTAACCAATAAACAAAAACTGTTAGGCTTGTGCATTTGATATTTTATACTCTTCCTTGCTTCAATGTTTTCATCTTCAATTGGAACAAGTGTTGATTCAAAATCGGCGTATATTACTATAGGAATGCGATACTGATGGAAAACTTTTTCAAACTGTAAATATGAATTATTTGATGGTGGTAGAATAATCTTAGCTTCAAAATTTTCATTACACAGTTGTTTGTGTTCCAGTAACCAATTTTGTCCTCCATTTCTATGTTCTTTAAAACAAAAACATCTTTTACAAATTATTTTTCTATGTTCACTTCCTGATAATTGTTTATTGACAAGTTTTTCAAATGATTTTATCCATACATAGTGTGATACTTCATCCTTTGTAATTAATAACAAATCCGTATGGTCTGCAAGTTCGTTTTTTACCACTTTCAAAGGATACACCTTGTTAGAACTGTCCAAACCAAATACGTTTACAGATGTTCCAGGGTTTTGTTTTTCAAATTTAGAAATATCCTTCAAGGCTACCGGATAAGACACACCTTGAAAGTTATATCTGTATCTATAGTTCTCATATTCTTCACTAGGTCTTTGTGCATTGCGTAATATAAATTTTGATGTCATTGCATATCGGAAACATTCTGTATCATGATTTTGAACATTTATACATGATTTTGTATCTTCAATCCTTTTTGGAAGAGCTATATAATTGCTCCCCATTACCCCATATCCATGCTTGTGAATTCTAATATCCATACTTACTACACTAACTAAACTCCAACCTGATCCTCGTCCTTCATGTTCTTGGATTTTATTGATGATCTCATCAAAACATTCTTCTACTATTGAATTAATATCTGAACTACTCATGATGGTTCTGTTTTTAGTTATAAATCCTCTTGGTGACAATTCTTCTTCAACGTTTATAAACATAGCATCCAATAACAAGCCAAATTTAATAAAATTCAATCGTTTTAATTCTTCTTTTAAAAGTTTAACTACAATGGTTTTTGCTTCGGCAAGAAATTTGTCTAATTCTAAATTTTCATTTTGGATTTTGTGGTGTGTTACTACTCTTCCGGGCAATGCATGAATACTTAAATTAGGTAGTGCATTAAATGGTCCCGCTGTTTCTTCTTCTTCTGCAGATGCATTTTTATTTTGTGTTAAATTTTCATTTATATTATGATATAACTCCTTATGAATGTCTAGCAATATTTCATCTTCATAAGTTTCTAAACATATATCACAACGATGCATTTTAGCGATGTTTATTCTATGAAATTCGGCATATAAATGAAATGCATCTTTTTCATACCTCCTTTTTATGCTGTATTACCCCACCACTTTTTACCCCCACCACTATTTTTAATCTTCTTCTTCATCTTCTTCTTCTTCATATGGAAATAATTGTCTCGCACAAAAAATTAATCTTCCACGTATTGATTCCAAATCTGGATCGTGACTGGATGTTGGAGTTTCATTATGAATATTTTCAAATTCCAATAACGGTGTGTATTCATTATCTGTTAACTCTATTTCTACATCTTCACTCACTTCATCTATTGATTCTTCTTCCATACTGTTAACACTATCTGTTTCTGAACTGTCATTATCCACATCTTCTATGCCAAACTCCTCTTGTAGAATTTTACACAATATTTCTACAATAGGTTTACTTGGATAGTCGGTGTTATCTACAGGAGCCATGGCGATTAAATGAAAGAGCTCCTTTCTTGTAGCTGCTTTTATATAAATTATTTTAATAGGTCAAGGTCAATAACGCTTAAAGCGAGAATGGGGAATAGAGCACTAAGTGGTATGTTAGTCCATTACCACAAAGTGATCTATTCCCCACTCTCTAATGCAAGTCCAATTAATAACCAATTTATATTCAATATTTTTAGTAATTTTGCAGTTTCCTTTGTTTAACTTTTCTTTATTGATTGTCTTTAATCACACAGTTAATAGGTTCTTCTTTTTCTTGGTGAAACAATTGTTTACGTTCATATTCCAATTGACGTATTCTTTCATTTTTTATAGTCAACTCTATAAGTAGTTGGTTGATGTAGTCAGCAGCCATGTCGATTGTTCTGGTTCTTACTTCTCCCAATTTCACTCCTGGTATTAGCCTCTGTAGTTTATAATATTTTAGTTTTATTCTTGTTTCTCTTGCCTTTGCCATTTCTTTCATCTTCATTTTTCGAGAGTCCTCATATTGTTTTTTATTCTTTTCACTTAATGAAAGATCCAAAATGATGTTTTCACTATTCATGTTGTCTTTTCTTATTATGTTAGTAAACGCCAGTTTAGGATAAGAATGACTCCAACCGCGCGTTGGACTTCTTTTATCTAGTTTCCCCCACTCAATTACCTTCCCCCACCATGTTTATATAGGTCAAGGTCAAACATAATTAATGCGAGAACGGGGAATAGAGCACTAAGTGACATGTTATTCCATTGTCACAGAGTGATCTATTCCCCGCTCTCTATTCTACAACTAATTTTTTTTACTTTTATATTTTATTATTTTTTTTGTATTTTTTTACCCATCATCTTTTACACAGCAGGAGGTTGGTACTTCACAGGAGAGTCTCCATTAATATCATTAAATGCATTCCATGCATAAGTAGCAGGAAGATCGTTTGGCTCCATCTGCAGAACAGGGAGTTCATTTGCCGGATTCCATACATTTATAGTTTGTAACGCCTTTAGTTTATTTTCCAATACTTCAATTTTACCCAACAGTTCTATTATGTACTTGTTTGCAGTCCTCAATGTATGTGCTCTTGTACAGCCTACATCCAATGAAGGTACTAAAAGCTGCATTTGATACAATTCAGTTTTTTCTTTTATATGACGTTCCTTAGCTAAAGTGCTCAATTCTGGATGTGTTATAGGTTTACCTTTTCTTGACAAATTTACAGTCTTCTTCGACAAATTTAATGGTTTTCTTTCACTTGTTGAAGGAGTTGAATAGTCCCAAGATTCAGCCATTTTTCTATGATGTTCTTCTTTTAAATGGTAGTAAGCGAATAACTCCTGCTGCGTATAAATCTTGTTTTATACACCTTGTTCCCCCACCATTTTTATTCTCCCTCTACCAAGTTCTTTAAACATAAAACCAAACTTCTAATTCCGCGTTAACATTGTTGTCTTTTAAAAATTTAACAAAGTCCGAGCTAGAAGTTGACATATCTCTATTTCTTAAATAGTTTCTTACTATTTCTTCATCCCCTTCCTCTAAAATGTAACAAAATACCTTCATTAAAGTTCCATTATCTTGTTTTGAATGAATAAAATTTGAAACCGTTGTCCACTCCTCTTCAACTATTTTAAAGCTTGTCACTTCTAGTTCAAAATTCATTTTTTACCAAATTACAAGTTACTTTTTCAAACAATATTACAAGACTAAAGAAATCAATGTACATCGAGCAACATATATATAACCAATACCCCCACTTCTATTTTCCCCCACCATTCAATAAATTTCCCCACCATAGTGTAACATTAAACAGTTTTTTTAATATGATCTACACCTGATAAATCTAAATAACAGTTGTGCACAGATTGTACATTTTTCGTTCATGATTTCAAACCTTATTAGTGGTGCCTTAACACGATGGTCTACATATCCTCCTTCAAGATCAAATTCATCCCAATCATCTATAGCTGCTCGTGCACAATCTTGACAAAGAGTCGTCCCATCCACAAATTTATAAGCAACAATAATGCCAAACCCGTAATTTTGTCTTCGGTATTCATGAATAGCTTCTCTAATGCTGTTTGGAATAACACATTCTTCTGATCTTATTATATGGTTAAATAAAAAACCATCACATATAATTTTCCTCAAGCAAAGTTCAAATAGAGTATCCACCATGTTTTATAAAAGAGATTAATATTTCAACTGAAGTGTTTACACATGTTACATCCGTCTTAAATACTTTATCCCCACCATATTTTATATATGTCAAGGTCAAATTATATTAATGCGAGAACGGGGAATAGAGCACTAAGTGACATGTTAATCCATTGCCACAAAGTGATCTATTCCCCGCTCTCTATTCTATATCTAATTTTTAGTATTTTTTTTTATTTTATTATTTTTTTATTATTTTTGTTTTTTATAAGTTTATACAGATGTTTAAACTTCTTTCTTCAGATTCCCAATATTTCATTTCCTTCTTCTGCACCCTCTTCAACTACAACTTCATTATTTCCATTTTTCAAAAGCAATAGTTCATTTTTCAATTTCTTCATTTCATCTTCTAATTTTGTAATTTTAGACTCTCTATCTTCCAATAATAATTTCAAATACTTAATATAACTACCAGCCGCATGTACAGTCTTTACTCTGTTTTCTCCAAGATGCATGCCTGGGATTTGGATTTGTAGCCTATAATACTCCATATTGACATTAGACTGAATTTGTCTTGCTCGTTCGCTTTTCTTCCTTCTAGCTTCGGCTTCTTCATGTGAGGCAACCAAGTCAGACAAAATTGGACGATACATTGTTGGTGAATGATTTTACAAGAGTGAGAAACTATCCGGTTCAACAACACATTTATCTACTTTCCCCCACTACTATCCTGAGTAGGCAAAAAATGTTGAATACATATTTCAATAGTTACACTGGCACCATTTTCAACTAAAAATTTATAAAGAAAATATGGATACTCACTGGGTTTAATATTCATATTGTCCATCATAAAGTTAAATGCTAATCTTTCCGAATATTCATTGTGATATTTTTCGGTGACACCAATTAACATTCCTTGTTTTTGAAATTTAAAACCAATGTCTGGAATTTTTTTACAATCCTCCATGTCTAAAAGTGGGAAATAATATGTAAAAGAATTTACCGGTGGAACCCAGGGTTCTTCCTTACAAAAAGCTTTAAACATTGCTTCTCGGTCCTCCATTATGAAATGATTTTTAAACTGTTTTCTTTCCTGCTTAAATAACTTAACCCCCTACCATTTTATCCAGATTCTTCTTCTTCAGATTCGGTTAACTCTTCCGGTTGATGCATCATTGATATATTCCCAGTTTCATTAGTTGTTTCTTGGTTTAAATTTATAAATTCTTCTACTATTTCTTCTATTAACTCTCCAAATGTAACATTCATCTCTTGTTCTAGTTCTTCTTGTTCTTCTATCTGACGATGTGTAATAATTTCAGTAATGTATATAAAGGTAGTAGCTCTTGGAGACATAGTTTAATAAAGTGTATGGCTTTACTAACAACACAGCATATAATGAATAAAAAACCTGATCAACTCTTGCTTTTATAGCAAATATAGAGAAGGGGAAAAGAGGGGGAAAGGAGGGGGGGGGATCATTAAGAAAAACACCGACATATCATTAGTCCAATTCAGAGTCTGAAGATTGTATAGGGGATATCAATGTATCAGTTGACGAATCTAAAATGAATGTTTCAATTGCTTCTTTAACAATTTCTTCATCACTATCATTTATTAGCTCTTCAAATATTTCTTGTTCAAAGGATGAAATTTCTTCTTCCAATATAGAATCATCCATACTATTATTCAATTCTTCTTCCGAACCTTCATTTGTCTCTTCCATCCAAGTTATATTTTCAGTTGTATTAAACTGATTTTTTACTTCAAAATAATTTAAAAAAGGTGTATCCTTAAAAACCATTATTAACCTTTTCTCTTCACACCAAAGTAATATCTTATGACAAAGTGATACTGAGTATGAAGTTGCTGCCTTATATATATTCTATTTTCCCCCACTATATTTCATATAGTTAAACATTTGTAACATAGTATGATTACTCTTCTTTATCAAGCTTGTAATACATTGCAGCTACTTGCAACTCAAACTCCATTTCTTCTACAAAATTACGTAATTGCACCATCCAAGGAAATAAATTATTTAAATTTTCAATTCTGACTGTGCATGAACACAATAATTTATAATCACCTCTACGATATATAAGCACTTTAACCCCTACACCCATATCTTTCAAAATTGTTTCTTCAATCTTTCTATGTAATCCATATAATAGTGGCCAAAGTTCTGTATGTTTAGCAAAGAATGAATCCAATCTTTTAGACATGTTCACTATATAGCAACTGGTTAAATTCTAAGCAAACATGTAAGCTGCGGGCTTTTATAATGCAAACTAACAAAAGATGTATGGGGGGGGATCAAGTTCAAGGTCAACAAACTTTAACTTATATAGTAACCAATTACCATTAACTCTCACATAGCCTTTTTGGGTTTAAAAAACCCTGCTTATCTTAAACAGATATTAAACCAGTTATTATACTCCTCATTTCCCCTGAAATCCTCAAACAACTCTGCCCATTGCCAGATGTATTCGGCATTGTCTGCAGTCACATACAAAATTGGGCTACCGAGAAACAACACTGGTGATATGATTACTATTGTTCTGCCCAACTGCAGCCAGTCCAATGCTTCCCACATGTATGGGTCAAGACTTTCTTCCAGGTCCAAAGTTACACAACGCAAATATTCAAATATTAATCGTTCATCTTCCTCAACTTCTTCCATTTCCTCTAGCTCAGATTCATCTTCCTCAACTTCTTCTATTTCCTCTAGCTCAGATTCATCTTCCTCCACTTCTGCCATTTCCTCTAGCTCAGATCGCCTGTTGTAAAAGTTTGAACCGTCCAGCGGAGCCATGTTCACTGTACACCAGGTAAGCGGCCAATGTTCCATACCCAGTTGCATAGCGGCTACTTATATAAGACAAGAGAAAGTTGGCGGGGGGGGGGGGTGTTAATTTTTATTGGGGGGGGGGGTCAAGTTCAAGTTTAAGGTCATGTAAAAGTAGGTCACAGAACTTAGAGTGACCAAAAAATAATGGGAGAGAAACTCAGCGCACTATTATATAGCGCTGGTTTCTCTCCCATTATTTTTCTACCAAAATTTTGAAAAAAAGCTAACTGATTTTAACATTTACTACGTCCCCACTTAGTCCAACCATCCTCACCTCTTATTAAATAGTCTCTCGCATCAAGTCTATTGATCGCTTTTTGTTTTCTCAGAGGTACAAACAGCTGTATTACCCATTTGAAGCCGTTACACCCAATTACAATTTTGTTGTGCTTGTCTGTTTTACTTACAAAAAAGTACCTCAAACCTTCCTTCAGTCTATTTAATTTAGTAGGAGGGTAGGACTTACTGGAGATTACAGTCGGTTGTGGCTCAGAAAGATGGTTTATGAGATGTACACGGCAATACTTTTCATTTAACACACATTTCCTACCACAAACCGATCCTTTTTTAGCACCCTTACGGAGCTTCTCAGAGCATTTTCGAAAATTTTTAAATGCCCTGCGACGCTCTTCATTTAATAATTTAAAGCGCTCTGAAGGAGCAATTTTGAAAACTGACTTTTTAACTTTAGAACTAGGAATGATAGGATTAATGGACTTTGGTTCAGGAATTGGTGTTATTAGTGGTGGTAATGAGGTGAAATCATGAATAGATTCTAGAATTGAAGGAGTATCAGGACGAACAGGAAGCTCCATCTGCGGTGATGTTGTAGGTGTAGGTTGTGGTTGTAGTGGTGGAGTTGCCGTAGGGTGTGTTGGTGATGGAGGTGGAGAAAAAATACTTCCAAGAACCGCCATGGCTTGGAGAAGAATATTTCCCTGAGCAGATGTAGATGGTGGTGTATTCATCTGCCGCAGCATCGACTCCGGGACGTTCTTCAACTTCAGTCTCTTCACCGGTTTCTTGTTAGCAGCTGGTGTATTTATAGTAGGAGCAGGCACAGAAGTGGCAGCAGGAGCAGCAGGCGTAGTGATAGTAGGAGCAGGCACAGAAGTAGCAGCAGGAGCAGCAGGCATAGTGATAGTAGTAGCAGAAGTTGTTGATGAAGACATGGTTCTGAAGTGGCAGCGTTAGCGGCTGGAATCAGAATAAACAGACATGTTAGCTAGCCCCGCTTATATATAGTGATGCTAAGTGAAAGTGACCTCGGGGGGGAGGGGCTAATTGCAATTTGGGGGGGGGGGGCTAATTACCTTAATTTAGGTCAAGGTCACCAAAAAATAATAATGATCCAAAGTGATGGAGGCGGCCACGGCCGTCTCCACCACTCTGTATTCCTCAAACACTCCCAATCCCAACCCTCTAGTTACGTCTTGCAAGGGATCCCAATTTTTTGCCCGCACGCACGTGGCGATCCAGTTTGGTGAGCTGTGATACGGGCGGTTCAGTCTCGGGCCCGAAGGCACTGGGCTTGACCATCCAATTATAATAGGGAGTCTGGAACAATTAATACAAGACGCAACTCTAACCTCCCACCCTTAATCTAAACCCACCCAAATATAATTATTTCCTAACAAAAAATTAAACATTTAAAAAAATAAAAATATGCGCTGCCTATGGCACAACACGCATGTCCCACCCATATTTAATGAAGTTCAACAGAACTTCTATAATTTAAATTTAAATTTAATCTACCCTCCTAACAGCTAGCTGTGAAAGGTTATTAGTACACACACACACATACACACACACACACAAATACAGAATAATTACATCAACACTCAACATTAAATGCATAAACACATTTTTTAAACATTAGCAATAATATAACACACCTTAATGCTAACATCGCAATGCGCAAATTAAAACTTAAAAATAACACAACTTAAAACTAAAAAATAAATAACATTTTACACACACACACACACACAACAAATATTAATATTAGAACCCTAACAGCAAGAATAACTCAAATATATATTGGCCACCTATATATTTAAGTTACCCTTTGAGTTCGTCCCGAAGCTTCGCGTCCGGAGTTTCGGTACGAACTGATTCTAAAATTCTCGACAGAATACTCGTAAACTTCGAAGATGGTGGGGGGAAATTGTAGGGGTTTGAGGGGCTTACAACGTTCAAAGTACAACTTCAGTAGGAAATTCCCAAGCAACACTATTTCATACACGTAGCAGCGATTATTACAAGTAGGTCGTCAATAATTTAAGTGTTGTGTTGCGGCTTTCAATAATGTTGGCCAACATCTAATTATATTCTCTACCTAATCCAACCACAATTTTCTTTATAGCATTACACCATAGTTGTTCACTGCTATTATTTTAATAACAGTAGGAAGTTATGTGTTCCCTTTCGCCGCTCAACTATAGTTATTATCTATTGCCAACAGCAGACCTAAATTAACGTTACTCTATCAGTTTAATTTATCTTAAGTATAGGTTGTATTATCTTAACCACAATAGTTACCGTTTGGTAACACCAAATTAGTATTACACAAGCTTAACTACTAGTACTATTTCAACATAAAGTAAAAGTGAAGGGGGGGGGGGGTTAATTACCTATTGGAGGGGGGGGGGGTTAATTACCTATTGGGGGGGGGGGCCAAGTTCATAATAATTACCACCTGCCGTTATAAATACCCTTACACAAGCAGCTGCGCCTCTTTCTACTCGCGGAACCCACAGCTGACACAACACCTCGGTAAGTCGCTACCTTCTAATAATATTATATATACTTTTTTAACTTACTCCAATTAGGTCTACTTCTTTTTAACACCACATTTATAACGTAGTTTTCAACTATTTCTTTTTTATTTACTATAAACACATATTACTCTCCCATTACCATTTTTTTATTACTGCATAAATTAACCTCGCATCAACATTATTTTTGTTGTTACTTAATATTTATATTCATATCTATTTTTTTTTATCAAACTCTTAATTATATTTACACCTTTTAAACATTTATAGTTTTACATTACTATTAGTCTTATCCATGGTCTTAACTTACCATTTTTCACATTAATAACACATATAATTATTGCTAAACTATATAATATTTGTACAAATACTAGCTCTTACCTCATCAACTTATTAACAGAGTATTGTTTGCACTTGTGCAGCTCATAGCCAATTTATACAGAGTAACAAATTCCTTTTTTTCAACTAGAATATTATCTTAATATTTTTAACAAAATAGTTTTTAAAGTGTCTGCCTCTCCTATTAATACAAACTATCGCAACGCTACCGAACAAATAACCGGGGTGACCGCAATCCCACCCTTTTATCCCATCGGCTTAGGGGGAGGGTAGAGGAGGGGTTGTTCGTGACTCACAAATTGCTTAAATACGGGGTCGGTACCGCCCGCGTCTCATTTATTCGCCGGGTTCCGTAGAGTAAACTTCGGTCTTTACTTTTCTAACAATTTTCTAACTTACATTTTTCTTACTCTAAAACATGTGTTCGCGGTTAATATGCTAATCACTCTCTATATATATTTAAACACATTTACAAACACTAACCATTTATCAGTCGGTTTTTACACAGTGTACATTTACTCACCACTATTATAATGGCTTCCCACAATTTGCAACTGAAACTTTTACGCACCAAACATATTTTACAAAAACAGTCTAACTACACAGTTTCAAGACCTCGTAATACATTCGCTAAACTTAAGAAACAGTTCAGCTTTCACCCCTTGTATTTTACAAGATCCAACCTTCGCGACAGTTATTCTACTGACACTATTTTACAAACAGTCTTAACTGATATGCTGAAATATCAACATTACAATCTTGTCACACCTATTGATGATGTTATCCGGTTATTCTTATTCACTATATTACCGGGTTTATATAACCGTTCTTCATCACACACATCTCTCATTCTACTCTATCAACTTACAATATAACCATCTAGCAGCTCTCATTTCTTCAAGTTATGGACACGCGGCAGGGTGCACCCATACAATCTCCAATAGTGACATCCACTACTAATGATAACAATAGTGGTGTTCCCACACAAAATTTGCCTACATACACTACCACCACCGACTCCCGACCCGTGCAGAGCAATGAGATCAACAGTACGGCTGCAAACGATGTAGAAGCTATCCTACGATCACTGGTGGGCTTTGATGAATAAATAAATTTATTTCCCAGAGCCTCCCATCCGCTCCCGCCGCACTCCCGCCCGCCACTCATCCCCAGACTCCCCACCTTTTTTAAAACCCCCTCCAGATGACCTTGACACACTTACCAACCCCTCCCCAAACCCCCTAAATCACCCCCAAATCAACAACACACACCTGCCAGTTACAACCGCTGACCTTGACCTGTGCCAGGACCGGCAAAATCCATCTACTCATATTAAATAGGCTATATAAATACTGTTTAAATTATTGCTCTTGCATGGTATAAAACGTATTAACATTAAATGCTATTATACCATAGGGTGTAGCTTTAACACCATTTTGTCTTCTAAAAGGAATCTCTCCCCACTTTTCCTATCAATATGCAGAGTTTGGCAACAAAGTTTAGATACTGAAAACGTTATTCTCTTGGACAATTTATCACTGGAGGAGAGAGGAGATATGTCAGCCTTTGAGGAGGAGTCGGTATCTCATGAACGCTTTTCTACTCTTGATTCAAATGCTTTTGTTTTATTCCGTCTTGTCGAAGTCATTGCTTACATAAAAAACTCAAACATTTCTAATAAAAAGTTTATTTACTAATTTGTTCAATCAATTAAGCAAGTTATATTCTATAGACTATAGTAAAAAGGTTGTATAACTACCTTTGTCTATATTATACAGTATATATAAAATTCTTAAATAAATATACAAAATCCTTGGTTAGTATGGGATTTTAAGCAGTTAATTGTATTCTTATACTTTAATAAGTAACTTCTAAGAGCTCGTCTTAGAAGATTTACAAGTTTACCGAGCAAATCCTCCAAACTAAATGAAAATATCTCGAGTCTAATCAAAGTTTACTACAAAATCAATGAAGTGAATTTAATTTTATACATGAAGATTACGGAAAATGAAGGCGAATACTACATAACATCAAACCTCGTCGTACATACCATCCGTAATTTTTAAATTTAATTTCATACAAATGATGTTGTTTTTATATGGGTTTGCTAATTTATATGTTCCAAAGGGTAACTATGATTAACCTTATGTTTTAACACAACACAAATAAACGCAGAGCCCAAATTAGAATTACGCAATTACCTAGGAGTACAATCCCATTATCCTAAAGTAGTATCTTAACTAAGGAATACAGTTAATTGAAGGATAAAGTTAATTGAAGTAACATCTTTATAATGTCTGTTATTAGATTTCTTGGTACTTACAACTTGCATGTTGTCCGTAATGATATTGCACCCCGGTATTAGCATGAAATGCTTACAAATGTGTTGCCAGCAGCAACTTGTTAAAAAATAGCTTTGCAAAAATTTTAATTATCTTATAATTTGAATAAACATTACGAGTTCTAGTTGCGTTTATGTTAATATTTTTCTATGATTATTATAAAAAATTTCCCCCTAACTGATTTTATTGGATCATTAGAAAATCGATTCTGTTCACATCTTGACGCAAGGTTATCTCCACATTATGCGCTGCCAACGTCTTATCAGTGACTGTAATGAGGTACAATGCTGCAATAGATATGCCAATTGCAGCGTACATCAGATAGCTCAAGTGAATGGGAATAATTCCCAGTAGGATCCTTGGCCATTGTCATACAGTACCACAGTCTACCAACATTAGCTGTATCTATGTTTCTGTTACAAGGACTGCCTATGAGCTGGACGTCATAAAAGCAATCCTGCAGGTTTCTCTTTGTTCCCGAAATCGTTTTTTCTCTTCCTCATTTCCTGTCGGGTCCCGGTACTCTATTACCTCCCCCAGATTTTCATTTTCCAAGTCACTTGCTCTCAGCGACGCATCCCTGACTCCTCCCCTTTCGTCATTTATCCTTGATATTATTTAAATGGAAATTGTGCTGGTGGATTTTCGTTATAAATCGTCAGGTTTGGGGGACATTTTGCTTCTCACCGCAAACTGGCTGTAAGCACATTATTTTGTCCATAATATGTAGAATTTTACTTGTACAAGAATGAAAAACCATCTACCACTTAAATACAATAACGTACAACTTCGTCGTTCTAAATTACAACATCCACTAATCATGTTTTAAAATTATTTTTGTGCTAAAGTTTTTAGTGATGATAACCAATTGTAATCGACAGAAAACCAAACCCCTCTTTCACGTCAAAATTGTATTTTAAGCTGGGAACTACTATTCAACACAAAGACATAAACACAAGTATTTTATTCTAATTTAGAAACCTGTATCATGTAGAATGCAAGCTATTCATAAGACCAGGCAGATGGAGTGAAATACAGTACCAAAAAATGATTTAACTTTAATTTTCCTAAAAAGCAGAATATTTGGTATTCCCATCCTTCCCATCAAGAGTAAGTTTTAAATTTTAGAAATTAAACTGTGTGTCAGTTGCTCAAATCAGTCGTTACTAAGAACGTTTGGTCGATGGAAACATTTTGTGGAATATCTTTATATCTTTATATCCTATTAGCTAAAAGATCTTTTAAAGTACTCAGACCACCAAAACAGTTATTGACCCCAGGTATCTCTGTAAAAGAATTATTTATTTGCCAGCATCCCTACAGTTTAAAAAAAAGTATACTGTTATCTCAAAGATTTAACTACGATATTAAATGTCAATACCCGAATTCAGCATTTACCCAGGGAAAAGAATTCACAGAAAAAAAAAACATAAACAATGAAATTCTTTAACCCCTTCCTTCCTCCCTCGTTATGTTTTGTTGCATTTTTATTTAATATAGCATATATTTCCGACCCACCCCGGATTCCCCCAGAGCCCGGCCCGCTCCCAAGTACCGCACCGCACACCGGACGCCGGATACCCAGGACGCAGCGTATCACCGCCACCATTGAGGCCCGGCTCGCTCCATCATTGGCGACGTTTACTCTCTATTTGGCGGCACCGCCTTATATAGGGGCTTTAATTGGGAATAGACGGAGCGGTAAACAGTTTCCGATTTATTGTCGGGCCCGCGGGTGTGGGGGAGGGACTTATGCGACAGGGTGAGCCATTATACGGGCAAGAATGCACCACAATGGGTGTGATTTGTCAGGATGCGAATCAATCTGGATCGGCGACAGTTAGTTATTGTGCTAGCGCGGGACGTGACGCCTCGGCTGCGGAGACACGGTCCTCACAAAACTGACGCGAATTAAGTCGCGCCGGTGTTTCCTTCTGTTGGGGGTTGAATGCTCGGTTTCCAAGCTCTTTTGATAGGGTCACGTAACCTGGTGGCTAAAGGTGTCGTGGCTCAAAGCATCTTTTGCGGTCCAAGTTATCAAACTGCTTTGCTGAAAAGGAGCAAGTTGATATTAAAATACTGCTAAATATTGAAGTTATTGTTTAGTTGCTGATGCACAAATTAATTAATGTAAATAGGTTTAAGATTTTCAATCAAACTGTATCACAAATTGGAACACTCTCTGATTACATGTTGGTATAAACCATAACCGGCGGCCATCATTAAATATGCAAATAAACGATTTTTCATTAACAACAGTGCAGTGTAGGCAAATAATAAAAAAATTTACCGCAAGTGATGGTATTTTTCTATAATGTGGATTGGCATCACTGTTCATTTGCCCACCTAAAAGATGGCCGCTGTCCATCGTTTTCGAAGTTCAAAGAGGGAGTTGCATCGTTTATACTGTATCTTGATGAGTAAATCCACCTTTATAAACTGTACTGTATTTCTTAAAACTAGGAACTCTAGTCTGTTGTATGTATAGGCCCTACATAAATGTACCCAAAGTGCAAAATATTGTTTATATATTGTTTTTGCGAAGAAAGTTAGTATGAAGAAGAAAGATGAAACCATCGATTATACTCACCAAGCACATAATACAATAAATTTTGTTTTATAAATAAGTTAAATAATTTTTACGTGCTAGCTGATAACACCGGTTCTATGTGTAATTAATTTTTATTTGTAATATTCAGGTTACTTAAAGGCTTTTTAGGATTTATGCCTCCTACTTCACTGCATTTTTCGAGGCGCTGTATTTTCATACAGGTATGATTAGTGCACTAGTGTACTTGTTGCTCCAAATAGAGCAACGTAATTTGGACTACAACATGATACGACTAAAGATTTTACATTTAGTTCTACACCGGACCAATCCAATATTGTGATTGTATCAGCAATCTTCCAAAACTACAATTAACAGTAGCCTGCAGAGGTGTTTAAAATGCTCATTCCAATGCCAATTATATTTTAACTGAAAAAATCCCAAATTTCAGTGATGGATATTGCTTTGATTTTAATCCGTCCGATTCAGCTCCAATTTTTTGTAGAAACAAGTGCAAACCAAGCGCTCTCACACGACACAAAAATTTGAAAATCTGTTGAAAATTGTAGAGGAGTTTCAAATCCTTGGGGTATTAAATAAGCAATAAGAATAGATATAGGTGTGTACGTATACAAATAAATACAAACATATTTTCAGTTCACCTATGATTTTTTAAACGTTCCTTAAACCCCAAGTATTTTACTTAAAATACCAAACATCCTACAAAGTTTTAGTGGTTTTATGGTTTTGGATTATGTATTCTTATTTTAGCACTATGATAAACTCTATATAAACTTTGCTATAGTTATTATCTAAAGTTTCCCTATATCAACAGAGTTAGGGTAGTTTACATATTATGGTGTATAATATCATTGTGAAGGGATGAAGGGTGGGGAGAAAGCCTTACAACTTTGTCATCACTAGCTGACAACTTCTCCGACATCATATTACTGATGTCAAAGAAACCCTTCTCACACTGGCCTTGTTCGGAGTTGAAGTTTTGGGGTGAGGATGATTGGGATGGGGAGGGGAAGGCTCACTGCTACTGTTTTGATTGGGTTTGGCTTGGGATTGTTTGGTTCGACCCTGTAAAAAGGTTGTGATCTTTGATAAACTGTTGAAGTCAGTGCAAAATTGAATTTAAAAGTTTGAACTATGACTTCTTAAAAATGTTATATGTTTCAATAATAATAACAAACTATTTCTCAATAAAAACAATATTGCACCTATTAAAAATAATGAGATACAAGTAGTCATATAAAATTTGTAAATTAAATTGATGTTACGGTTTTATTTATGGATTAGTCCATAATAATAATTCATACTAAATTTACTTTAACGTATTGAAATGTATATTTTAATTTTGTTAATCGTCTAAAATTACAATTTATTTGCCTTTTAGTTTCATTTTAAAGTTAAATTTACTATTGAAAGTAGGGTAGAATGAGGGGGATTGTGTGGGGCGTGCGGATAGTGCGGATAGTGCGGATAAAGAGCTGTTTAATTTTGCATGGGCTTAATTTATAAATTTATTTTTTGTTATAATTAAATTATTTTTAAGGTTACTAAGTGTTGTTAAAAAATATTTTTGAGAAACATTGGGAAATATACCTAATGAAAAATTTTAATTGGTATTGCTGATTGAGTTGTATTGGTTTTATATTGATTAAGACTAAGTTTGTCGGTTATATCAGTTTATTATTATTGAGCTTTAAAATAAGCAAAGATATAAATATATTTTTATTTATTATTTTAAAGACTAAAACACTATAAGACCATATTTTAAAATGACATAATTTTAATGAAGGATGAGTATAGAATGGGTGTGATGATTTGTGTAGCTTTGTTGCTGTCTAAGACAAGCTGATGGTGGAGCTTAGATGGAGTTATTATTACTAGTTCAACAATCAATGGCAGCTGGGTCCAGTATTGAACTTTTTTTAAAAAAAAGAACAGTTTTGAGTATGTTTTTGTGTTTTGTGTTTTTTTTTTCAAGTTTTATATTAATGAGTATAATGCTTATTTCTATTAAATTTTAGAAGCTTATGTCATATAAAAATATTGTATTTCTATAATTTTGTAGTTTTTATTTTGTTTTAATATGAACATAAGGATAATTACATTTTAATAAAAATGTTTGGTATTGATTTTGTGTTAATGTTTTGAGTTTTTATATTAGTAAATATAAATTAATAATTTTGGAATATTAAACACTAATTTGAAAGTTTTGTAGAAAAGTGTACTATGTAGACTAATACTTAATTTTTATGTTTGGCTGCAACAATCATAATTTATTTATATGTTGCTTTTAATGTATTTATTTAAGAATTTGTAAAATGTGGTACTGAATTCACAATTAAGTTTAAAATGGCTTATATTATTTATTATTTATAAACTGTACTATTTTTTTTGTGAACTTACTTTTTGTGTTGTATTAATTTATACTATAAATAATATTAATCTTAAATATCTTAACTAAATAAACAGAACTATGTTATAATGGTACACAAAACAGACTAAATAAGGTAACCTCTTCTTATATTACTGTGAAGTTTGAACATCCATGTAGTGGGTAGCATTTTTTGAACATTAACCTAAACTTAGGAAAGAAAACGATCTTTAAAAGCTGGATATGCCTTGCTTTGCTAAAGATTAACTCAAATTTTACTAACTGATAACTTAGTGTGAATTAGGTTTTATTGTTGTATGATATTTGGCTGATTTGTTTTATTGTAGGATATATATTTTTAATTAACAATATTTAAAACCAAGATTGTGTGGAGGCTAAAGTATGTTTATTATTTGAACTATTGTTGCATGGTGTATGGAAGTGGAAAGTGAAACACCAAAGCTGAGATTATCTGAAGGACAAATTGTTGGTCAAGAGTTTTGGGGTAATTTAGTACTAAAAATAGTAAATCTATTGTGGTAACACTGCTGAGGGGTGTACATAAATAAGCGTAAAATAGAGTTTCTTTTAACCTGGTTTTTTATTATTATTTGGTAATACAGTATTGTTTTTATACTGCACGTATATAGTTTATTTTATTTTTTCTTTTGCTTATTTATTATATTTGTTTATATTTTTTATTCTATAAAAAGTATTTTGTTGAATATAAAAATTATGTGTATTGAATATTTTTCCAATAAACAATCTAATTTTGATTATTCACTAAACATATGTTGTATTTTAAAAATAATTGTAGTTATATGTTTATTAGAATTATAATTAGAATCAGAATATTTTTTTTATCTATATGATTACAAATACAGTAGTGTTATTTTTTTAAACAAATAAAATAAAATACAAAAGTTTAATTTTTTGTTGGTGGTTTTGTTGTGCAGGTTGTCATTTTACACACAAAAAAAACATTACCTGTAAAAATTCTTTCAAGCTGTAGTAGGTGCGGTCTAGGACCCATTTCTGCAGTGATGTCTTTAGCGTCTTGTTGGTTAAATCTTAATTAAGTTATTAGATTCTACTGTTTATGTAGCCAAAAAGATTTGTTTTTAACTAAATGTAACAAATTTTACTTTTTAAAATGGTTTTTAATGCTATAACTTGATTTTTATGTAATAAACAACTTTTTATTTTATATGATTTGATTTATTATATTTACTATTTATTATAATTTGTGTGTAGTTATAACACTTGTCTAACAAGTTAAATAGTTGTTAGGAGTAATACTTAATTTGTTTTTGAACATATAAAAAAGAGTTTAATAAAAAAAAGGGTAAATAAAAAACTAATAAATATATAATAACAGTTTTATTTTACAACACCAAAAACTTTACTTTTAATAATATTTTAAAAGTGATTATATGTTATCAATACAATACAATTTTGAAAAAACTATATTAACTTTGGACTGATAAACAAGTCTATAGTTTACAAAGGTAGATTTTGCAAGTTAAAATATAATTTATTGATTAAAACCAAATCCAATCACATATTTTTTACCAAATTATTTGGAAACATAAGTATGTATTTAAAAAATAGCTTTAAAAAAATACCAGTAATTACACACATTTAAAAATAATGTAACATAATTGTACCAGAAACTATAGTGTAATCAATTTTTTATTAAAGATATTTTTATAACAGAAAACTGTTAAAATTATTAATTACTGTATAAACCATAGTGTTAAACACTTTATACATACATATAAATAAAAAAATAAGTAGTTTATCTACAAAATATTTATACATTTACTTTATTGTACTTGTATGCTTATTGTTTGTTCAATATTTCTTGTTTATTCCAAGTCGTGGTGGCCATAAGGTAAAGTGTAAATACTATTAGAACATAAATGGCGTTTAAAATCATAACAACTTAGTGTTAATTTGTTTTCCCATTTGGTCACTAAGTTGTGTTTGTAGGAACAAAAAGTTGTGTTCATTGTGTACCAATCTTCATTTTCTTCAATACATTGTCGATAGTCATTAGGATGCAATGTTTTTGCAACTACTGGTTTTGTGATTCCTTTGCATTTTTTTATTGGATCTTGTTGGTCGTCTTCTTTTACGATACAGTACACTTTAGTCCTAACTCCAAGGAATTCTTGTATGTACTGACCATTGAGTTCATCCTTGAACTTGCCTAGAACCTTTGCATTGTCAGGACAAAAGGCGGGATTATTCTTCGGCAAACCACTTGTATCAAGGTGATACACAATTGGTACAAAACTTTCATACAAATCAGGAACGTATACTTCTATTACAAAACTGTCTGTATCCATGTATATAAGTCGTACATTTCCTTCTCCATAATAAGGTACAATTACTTCATAATAGAATTTGTACATTAGTTCTTTACTTAGTTCAAGGATACACATGCCTATATAAAGAGGTTTATCAAGGACGATACTTTCTTTGGCCAAATTAACACCAACCAATGATTCTGAAAATATGGTTCTGTGCAAAAAGTTTGGTTTAGCGATCAGTTTTTCTACTTTACTTTCACTAGTAGCCAATTTGTAGTTCATACGTTTACGAACATTTTCCATTGTTTTTCCAAATACAGAGTTATTGTATAGCTTAAATAGGTCTTTTTCAAAGTCATTCTTGGCTTGTTCACGCAGGTTTGTGTTTATGTCAATATATGGTTTTAGCCAAGGAGATTGACTAAACTTGATTGCCCTATGAATTTTAGTAATCTTTAAGCCATGTTTCAATCCTTGTTTTAAAACTCGGTAGTGCACTATATAGTTACATTTATTTTCTAAGGTAGTGAGCAATTTTGGATGTTTAGAATTAGGAGGTGTTTTTCTTTCACAGAAGAAGGGCAGATCTTTGTGCTTGTTGTGAAGGGATTTTGGATATTCTATATCCACCTCCAACACATATCCTACATCACTTTCATCAGAGATTGATTCCACATCTAAACAATTGATCTCTTCTGTTGTTAGCCAGCAAAAATCACCTGTGGGGAGATACTGGCTGTGTGCCCATCCATACAAATTATTAGCATCCAAATATGTGATATATTTGGACCTTATAGATGGGTTGTAACCTGTACAGTGCTTGTTGTTGGCAACTGATCTCCTTTTCATGCACTGCGAGATTCCTCCACGGATTCCTTTTTCAAAGAAAAGATACATTTCAGGATCTTGAATGTTTTCAAGTGTAACATTCGTGTTTTTTAACATACAATCCCATGAATACGATGGCAGGGTAATGTAGTAGGCAGGGTCTAACTGGTGGGACTTCAGACTTGCATCCCGAAAATGCTCAAAAATATCTGTTAGTAGAAGAACATCAGTTTGCAGGTATAAATCAGAGTATTGGCCTAGATCTTTTATATGAAAAGATTTCCACACACTTTTGGCATGTTTGTAGTCTTCTTCACAAACTGTCTCTAAAGCGAGTTTATTGTAGAAGGCTTCTCTAGGTGGAAGTTGGGTTTCTAAAAGTTTTTCCTCTGAAGAGATGTAGGAGTAAGGAAATACACCTTTACGTGTAAGGAGGTTGAACTTTTCTTCGTCAGGAAATCTTCGTTTTGTCTCAATAAAACTTTCTTTAGGAAGGTTGTCAGCCAATTTGGATAGGCTGGAAGGAAGAAAACGAAATGTATCAACAAAACGAAGCTTAAGAACACCTCTGTTTGCTTTTGGGTATTTGATATACTTGGTGAAACTGATATACTTTTCCTCAGAATTAGCAATAACTGAAATATCTTTTTCGTCATAACCAAGTTCTTTGATAATAAAGTGTGAATCATAAGACAAGTTATGAAAATAGCAGTTGATAATATTTTGTTCCTGATGTCTGATGTTGCAGCTGGAATGGGCAGCGCCTCTATAGGAATAAGGGTGGGAATGCATGTGGTCTCGAACTTTAGGGTCTTTATCAGATGTGAATCCCAGGCCACAAATATAACACATCGTAGCAGCAGAATGTGCTTCCTCCTCTTCAGGTGTTAAAGATGGAATTAACTTCCTTTCATCATATAGAAGAGCGCCAATTCTTAAAACTTCTTCATAAAGTGATTTAACAAAGTGTTTAGCAGGATTATCCCCACTATATTGACGAATAATAGGAGCAGAGTTGTTCTGAGAATCCTTTATAAGGAAACAGTATGACAATGGAATATGGTTGTGTGTTATTGAATCTGATTCAGTAACTAAAGGTTCTTTTGGGGCAAGGATGCATTCAAAGTCAGCATATATGGCAAACCTTACACGCTGACTCCTTTCGGTGTTCTTGAAACCAATCGCAGGATTTGGGGAAAGATCAAGACGCAGTGGAGCATTACATAAGCAATATTTCTGGTGTTCATAAAGTCTCTCTTTGCCAGTTAATCCTAATTTATTTGGTCTGTTGTAAAAATATGTAAAGCATCTCTTGCAAACAAATATAGAATGTTTTGTTTTGGTAAGTTGTGGCTTTACAACTTTGTTAAAATCAGATATATACACATAATGAGTATCGGCTTCTTTAGTGGCAGGGAGAAGAAGGTCTCTGTGATCTGGAAGCTCTTTATCACAAACTTTTAAAGGATAAAGTTTGTGTTCTCTGTCGAGGGCAAATACATTAATTGTCATATTGTTGTCTTTTTCAAATTTTGGAATGTCTTTTAATTTTACAGGAAATTCCATTGATTGCCAGTTATATTTTCCTTCAAGCTCAGGTGTATAACTATAAGGGAACCTAGCATCTCCTTGTACAAATTTAGCTAAAATACAATATTTGAAACACATGTTATCTGAATTATAAACATTAACAATGCCTTCAAGTTTTCTTGGTAAAGGGATATAGGCCGCTCCTTTAAGAGGATTGTACTTATTGACTCGAATTTCAAACTTTGTAACTTTTACAAATGCCCATCCTGAACCTTTAAAATCAGCCTCTTCTTTTTCACGCAGTAATTTGTGAAACATATCTGAACAAAACTCTTCAAGATTGGTTGTTTTGAATACTGGAACATTATTTGTCTTGAGATTCTTTAAACAAGTCTCGCCTTTAACATTAATAAACTCACATTCAAGGAAAATATTGATTTTTACACTGTTGTAAGTTTTTTGAACCTTCTTCAGTAGTTTTATAAGATGATCAAAAACAAAAGTCAAGAAAAGAGTAAGAGTGATTGTTTTGCAAAATTTACGCTTCAACTCATACGTTACCAAGCGTGTTTTGAATGCAGTTGCCTTGGGTACAAAATCTCCTATTTCTTCTTTTCCTTCAACAATTGATTCTGCAGTTTGTTCCAGAGTTTCGTTCGATATAGAAGGAATACTGTCAAGTGGGATTGAAGAAATTCTGTTTTTTGTAGCTGGACAAATAAACCTTTTATGGTGTAAAAGTTTATCCTTTCTTGACAATACTCTTCCACATTCTTGACAAACAACAGTATCTAAAAAAATAAGTTAAACATTATAATATAAACCTTGATGTTGTTTAATACTTACCAGTTATTTTGTTTAGACAATAATTTGTGTTAAACACATATTTGTCTCCATCTAAACGAACAAAAGTGTTCTACAAAAATATTAAAATTTTTTTATTAACTAATATGCTGTTTAAGTATTTGTTTGTTATTTTAAATACCAACTATATATCTACATTAAAATTTTGTTATTATAAATAAATAGATTTTTACTTGGGTTACAAAAGTCAAAGTTCATGTTTCCTTGCATAAACAAAAAAGAGTAACATAATTTTTGTTTTGTTAAATTTTAATTAATAATATAATATGTATTTTTTAGTATATGTATTTTTTAAGTAAAATGTGCATCTATACTATTTAAAATTATCACATTTCTTCATCTACAGTAAAATAAATATTTTTGTTACATATAAAATTGTCTTTTTTTTAATATTAACAATTATTTTTTGCATTTATAATTTGTATATAATTTGATCATATAATTTGTAACTAAATTATAACATGTAAAAATCATAACACAATATATTGTACTACTTTTAATAAAATTCAATTAATAAATAAAACATTTTTATACAATCATTAAAAAAATGCAAACAAATAATGTTGATTGTTATACATTAAAAAAAAAATGGAATAGTACAATAATATGTTTTTATAAACCTTTGGTTAAATATATTAAACAAAAACACTTCTTACCTAATTTGTGTGTTTTTATGTGTCTTCTAAGGCTTGATTTCAATGTAAACTCTTTATTGCACTGAACACAACAAAATTCTGAAGGAGATTTTGTTTGCATTTTATTATTCTGTTTTTCTTCTGGAGATGACAGCTTAATTCGCTCTGTAAGAAAATGCTTACATTAAAAAATAGACATATGTTTTATAAAGTTTTCCTAATCATTTAAAACATTTATTAAAATACTTTATTTATTTATTTTATTATTTTCTTTTTTTAACACAAACATAATAGTGTTATTACTTAATACAAATTAATTTGTGTTTTTAAATTTTATTGTTTATGTTATTGGTTAAAAAAGGTTATATGGATTAAAGATAAAAAATTAACTATTAAAGGCAAAGAAAAGTAATTACAATTAGTAGTTTATGTTATAATGCATTTACAGTGTTATGTTAAATTAACCAGATAGGATGTTTTAACAGTAGGTATAATTCCAAAACATACTGTTTATGTTTCATTCTATCTAGTTTAATTTACTTTTTTAAATAATATTTTAGTAAAACATTTCATAATAGGTAATAATAAAGAATTCATTTAAAATTACAGTACATATAAGTCAAACATTTGCTAGGTAAACTAGTACACCAATTTAATAATATCAATCATGTATGATATACAGCAAAGTCCAAAAATATTTTCTTTCTTTTTTTCTCACTCACTTAAAGCCCAGCAGGTTTATTTAGCACATTACTAGGTTAATGTAATAGCCATTAAAAAAGCATGACTTTTATTTTAGGAAAAAAAAATTAAATTTATTATAATCTATAGGTATAAAAAAATAATTAATTTTTTCCATCTCATTATGAAATAAAAACTTTTGTTAATAAGTATAGAGCAAAAGCATAAAAGCATACATAACATATAACATGTAAAAAAGCATAAAAACATACATAAACAATTTTAAAAACAAAACAACTTAGTTTAGACCTGTATTGCAATTAATAAATTTGATTGTATTTCTCAAATAAATAAAGTTTTTTAACAATAGATAACCAAGTAATAAAAACACTTGCAGAATCAATTTATTTGTAGAATGTTAAACATTCTAAATTTAAATTCAAAACACAATATAGCTTATAATTTGTAATATTTATAACAACTAAAATATTTTTTTTATTTTCACAGTATATTTAGAAAAAATAATTGTATCTAAATCCAAATAAATTTTAAAACTCATCCTTATAACTTGACTTATATAGTAAATTGGTCTGCAATTACAAATAATCTAGTAAACATTTATCTTTTTTCTAGCTTAGCTGCATATACTGCAGCATATTTATTGCTTTGATTTGCTATAAACAAGTTTTTTGCTCTTTGCTTTGTTTAAAAAAAAAAAATGCTTATAGATAAACATTGGTGTTACATTTAATTATAGGACATATAGCTGTAAAAAACCAACAAATAAACTTTATAATTTTTTTTAATATGGTGTATTTTAGTTTTAAAAAGTTATATAACATTCCCCCTATGATTCTACATTTTTTTTCAAGTATTTAAAATCCTTAAGAAATATATTAACACAAAAATAACCTTAATAAAACAATTTTGTTTTTCTCTATACTTTTCAATATTCTTTTATCATACAATTTCCAAAAATAATACATTGTAAGTTGAAACAAACGTTTTAACTGCAACACTTTGGTTTCAATAATAAAGTTATAAACTGATTCTATTAATATAGGTTTTTTACTAATATTAAACTACATTTCAATATAATTCCACAGTTAATTGTTTTTTTTTCTTTATTTGGTCATATAAACCTCATAAACCTCATCATCCTAAATATTTAAGTACATATTTACTTTAACTGTCATTATTAAATATTAATAATTTGTGTTTTTAAAAAAAATTTTCTTTCATTACTATTTTTTACAAAAAAGCAATGTAAAAAATACAGATTTTAACAAGTTTTTTAATAGCATAGACACATAAATAAATAATAATTTCCATCCCAAACTAAGCTATTTATAAATTCAGGAAAAAATATTTTGAGTGATTTCTTAGATTAATTTTCAAACCACAAACAAACTATTACAATTTACTATAAAATAAGCTACTTACTAGAATGATTATGAAGGTGGCGTTGAAGAATATCTTTTCGTAAAAATGTCTTTTCACATTCATGGCACGAAAACAAAGGAGGGCCAGATCCATCCTTATGGATAGTCATCATATGACGATAAAGATTATTTTTTGCAGTAAAAGACGTTGAGCAGATGTTGCATTTATACATAATTCCTGGTGCAAAACTACTGAAAAATAAAAAAAATGCAAAAATATAAAAATTTTATTAGAACATCATCAAAAAAAACCTAACTTCAATACAATATCCATTTAGCCTTAAAAATTAATCTAAAAAATATCCAAAAATCATAACTTTTAAATAATAATTTAATTCAATAATTGTCATAAAGCCATTTAGCTAATTAATGTAAATGTAAAAATGTTTTCTTTATTTGCAATACACTTGTAAATACAATATAAACTTTAAAAAAATTCAACCAAAGCTTTATATTAAATATATAAAATTGTTAAAATAAATTTTAATCATAAAATCTAAGTTTTTAGTTCAAATAAGATTTGTAACCTTAATTTTTATATTTTATTATTAAGTTGAGTGTTATACTATTAAACAAAAATAACTCATTATAAATAACATAAACGTTTTAAAAATATTTGCTGTTAGACAAAGACATTATTCAAATTTTAAAACATAAAAAACTACTTTCTGTTTACTACTTAGCAAGCCTCAATACAACTACTTTGCTACCAAGTCTATGAAAAAAATATCCATTTTATTGCACTCAAAAAGTTGCTAACACAATTCTATTTTCAATATCTATATAACAAAACAAACTTAACTTGGATTTCTTAGCCTTTACAATAAAAATATCCTCACACTCACTACACCTCAACAGTCAAAGAACAGTCAGCTAATATTAGTTTAAAAAAAATTAACCTAGTTTATTAAATTTATATACCTACTAAATTCTTTATTACTTTACTACCCACTCCTACTATTACTAGACAACTTTAGTATTATTATGTTTTTAATTTTTTTTTTTACATACATAACATTATAATATTTAAGAATTTTTTTAATTATTAGCTAAGCATAGTCCTATACAATAATCTTATCAAAGAAACTTTATTAGATTAAATATAAATTATCTAGAATTACTTCCTATAAAAATAGTTTAAAATAATTTCATATAAGTTATGCAATTTTAAATATCTATAACATCTTTTAATATATGTTCTATATTGTTCTCATTATAGAGTTAAGCTAATTTTACCAGCCCAAAAAGCTACATTACTTTAAATATATCTTATAAAAATATCTAATTGTAGTGTAAAATACAAACATTAAAATTTATATAAAATCAGCTAAAAAATTTAATTTGTTCTGTGTTAAAATAAAAATAAAACTATTATTTGTGTACAGTTTTTCCAATAAAGCATATTATTTTAGAAAAAAACACAAAATGTAACAAAAAATATACTAAATAAAATTAATAGTATACTATAATACAAGCAATGTCTAAAGGGATATGTGTTCCACAATCTCAAAATCCAGCAGTTAGATTTTGCTTAAACTTTGCATTTAAGAGGGTTTTAGTCCAAAAATAAGTTTAAAAACAGCCTCAATCCCAGAAAAAATTAAATTTGGTCTAAATTTAAGTTTAAAAATCATAATTTTGGTCTTATGGGTTGCTATTTTGGTAACAAAATAACAATAAAAGGTATACAAAAGTAAAGGAACGTAATGTTAAACAGTCTTTATGAACAGCTGTTAACTGTAAAGATGTGTTGGTTGTTAGTGGAAATTTAATAGTTTTATTACCATATTACTACAACAAAAGTAAATTAAAACCAACAACCAAGGCTCGGTTAACCTGGTAAATATCTTTATATATACAACTAACATTAATTATTTAACCATAAAATATTATGTTTTGCTTTATAATCTATACAGTTTTATACTATAATAGCATATTAAAAAATATCTTGTTTAATAAATTGACCTAATTAGTTTATTAAAAAAGGAAAAAAAGATCCTATTATAAATATAATATAAAAAGCTTAATCATATTCACTAAAAAATATTTCACTTACCTTTTCAAATGTAAAGAATAGAATGTCAGAAGGTATTAACAGAGCAGGCTTAACTAGCAGGGTTGAAGTCAAACACAAGAGTAAAAGTCACTTTCACTTCTACGCCTATTTATGTACACCCCTCAGCAGTGTTACCACAATAGATTTACTATTTTAGTACTAAATTACCCCAAAACTCTTGACCAACAATTTGTCCTTCAGATAATCTCAGCTTTGGTGTTTCACTTTCCACTTCCATACACCATGCAACAATAGTTCAAATAATAAACATACTTTAGCCTCCACACAATCTTGGTTTTAAATATTGTTAATTAAAAAACTGATATAACCGACAAACTTAGTCTTAATCAATATAAAACCAATACAACTCAATCAGCAATACCAATTAAAATTTTTCATTAGGTATATTTCCCAATGTTTCTCAAAAATATTTTTTAACAACACTTAGTAACCTTAAAAATAATTTAATTATAACAAAAAATAAATTTATAAATTAAGCCCATGCAAAATTAAACAGCTCTTTATCCGCACTATCCGCACTATCCGCACGCCCCACACAATCCCCCTCATTCTACCCTACTATTGAACATTTTATTTATGAGTAGATAGGCAGTAAATAATACTATTTTTACCTAACAAATACTTGTAGCCTACATCTTAATAAAGAGCTTTTTTTTATTTTGTTTCATATTTAAGATTCAAGAATTGAGAATTTCCTGAATCTGACTTGTGTCGTTTAAGTAACACATAACTTATTCGTATGTCATTATTTCACTAAAACATTAAAACATATTTCAATGTTTCCAATATGTTAACGGCTTCAACCGTTGAGTGGTGGGAAAAGGTTCTAAAAACATTTTCGACTGATGAAAAATACAAGTAAAAGCAAATGTAAATGATTTAGAAATGACGTAACGACCTGACAGAAGCTTCATCGCACCTGAGCTAATGGCACATGAGTGCGACGCTGCGCTCGCCGCGCGGTGACGGGGACGGTGAGCTACCGTTGATGACTGCTAATGTCCAGTTCTCGTGTCCGCCATCATTCCGCCTAAAACAATCCCCTCGCAATCGCGCATTAACCCCCCCCCCACTCTTGACCCTCCCCCCCCACTGAATGTGGTTCACGGTTTTTGTAAATCAAGAGGCAGGTGGGTGACCGCTCACATTGCATTAAAGTACTGTTGCAATTTGCCTTTATTAGGGTCAGTTCTTCAATTACAGTGGTTAAATGAAAAGCGTTTTTGGCCGGGGCAAAAAGTAACAACAGTTTTAATACTACGCATGCGACTATTTGAGGGCCTCTTCGTGTTTTTATTAGGTTAAAGGGCAAACGTAATGGCTGTGAAGAGTGTAATGGAATATTAAATTTGTCTAAATTGCAGGGAGGGGTTTCTTTGGGGCTTTACCGTTAAGTATCAGATAAGAATATCATCCTCATTGTTATGTTTTGTAGATGAACGGTATAAACTATAAAAGGTACTGAACTAAGTCCTCAACTTTGCCCGACAATAGTAGCTAATGTTAAATTTTTATTTAAGGGTACTGTAGATGTAACGTGAAAAAAACTGGAACATATAGCTTAACGTTTATAGAATAGCACAGCGCTATCAATTGATCTCGTGCAAAAATTACAATCGGATAGACTTTACGCAAACGCGTACTCAAGTGTTTCGTGTTTTAAAGATTATTATTATTTTGAATGATTTTCAAATGGGCTGAATGCGTGACTGAAGTGAGTAACTAGAAAATTTAAGAACAACAATAATTAATTAAGTAATTAATTAACATTTTATCAAATCAAAATTATTTTGAGGTTTACTGATTAGAGCAAAAACAAGTACTTCTCATCCTAATTTTCAGTTTAGCCTGTCACACAACAAACTTGACTAAATGATGAAAGTTTTCCAACCAACGGAACAGGTTATTAAATAATAACTTCAGAAAGTAGAGTAAACTAGAACTTACTACGTTTTACTAACCACTAAACTGTGGAAACTATCGTGGCTATTTAGGTTAAGGTTACATACGTTAACTTCACAAAGCTACTTAAAATGTTAATTTTTAACCGGACAGCATTTTCTTCCTCATAATGATGCAATCCCCAATAGTTTACCTATACATAACACCTCGCCCATACTTTTGATAGTTTCGACCGCATAAATTGCCAGGTTCCATCAATCCCCTGCTTTGCCAGCTGTGTAGGAACTGGGGGGCAAGTTTGTTACAAAGTTTAAGACCTGCTCCCGCCAAAGAGAATGTAAAGGGTGGATGCGGCTCGGCGGGAGTTTTGCCGCGGTTTTATTATTTACGCGGAACGGAGATGACAGCTGCTAAATAACTCAGCTGACGCGCCTAACCTGCAAGCTCGGATCTCCTTACACCAGAGAGAAGGTCATCCTGTTAATCTTCCATCACTGGGCACGCGTTCTGCGTTGTGCTGCGGAGAAGAAGAAGATTATTAAATTTTAAGTTGACATCCCGTTGAGCTGCAGCTGTCCGGGTGGTATCGAACTAGCGAGTACATCGGAAAAAGACGTAGCCTATAACTAGGTGAGTTGGGCGTAGTTAAGTGGGCTAAGTTGTGATATGATGTATACTACCGTAATTCTGTATTCTATTTAAATAATATAACATATAAAATACGAAAAGAAATAGGAGTAAATATGAAAATAATAATCATTAGTCTAGGGGAAGGTTTAGTGTGTTTTATGATTTTAAACACTCCTAATCTTTGTATAATCACTCATCTTTTTATAACGTAAATTTGCTGCTCTACATGAGCTATAAGTATCCTATACAGTACTCCTATCCTTAAAGTTCCTTCGGGACCTTCCATAAATTACGTCATCGCTTTTTGGCCATATTTACCTCCTCCCCCCCCCCCCCCAAAAATCATCCCACTATCATAATTTGTCTGATCACCCCCCTCTCAGAAAAATGACGTCATTTTTAACAAACCTCCGTTTTAGGTAAAAATAATTGATTCTTCTTTTGTCAAATCTACTTATATGTTCTATTCTTTATTGATTTATTAAGGCTCCGGTCTACCCCAGCCAAAACAACAACAATGCCGAATGCCGCCCCGCGGCCGTAGCGCTAGGCGAGTTTGATGGCTGCAGAGGTTTACTGGGATCTTGTTTTAAAATTAACTAATTAAGATAGAGATTGGCTGTTAACTTTTTCTAAATGTAGAAAAAAGGATCTAGTCGGCTATCTTTTCAGAATTGTTAAATAAAATTTCTAATTTCAGTAATAACTGTCTAAAATCATCTTTTTTTAGTTTTGTAAATGCAGAGGTTTACGGGGATCGTGATCGTGTTTTAAAACTAACCTCTTAAGATAGAGATTGGCTGTTAACTTTTTTTAAAGTAGAAAAAATGATCTAGTCGGCTATCTTTTTAGAATTTTAAAATAAAATTTCTAATTTCAGCTATAAGTGTCTAAAATCAACTGTTTTAATCGATTTTTAACTGAATTTTTGTATTGGTTTAAATGAACTAATTACAAAAGTGTAACAGAGAAAGATTAGAACCGTTATTCTTCTTTAATATGACACCTTATTTAGAGCTCTAGGCTTCATTTGGCAGAAGATAACACGATTCTAAAAAAACCCTTGCATTTGGGTGCGCGCCAGGGGTAGAAAGGCTCCGGTCTTTTTAATAATCACGTTAATCCTTATTGAATAAGCTATCGTTTAGTATGGTTTATAAGTAGCTACCTTTATTTTATATGGAGTAATGGCATCTTTTATTTGCAACACGTGTGTGCCCTAAGTCGGGCCCCCATAATGGTTCCAAAGAGGCCCCCTTTTCATTTTAGGTTTTTCCTAAAAAGGGGGATTTAACAAAAGTTAGATTCGTGTTGCTCTGTGTTTCAGATTTTGAAACAACAAAATGGAGAAGACTAAATCCAAAATGAAATCTTGGGATTTTTTGAAAATGAAATGTTGAAGTAAGTAAAACATTAAATAATAGTTAAACATGTTTCCAGTTTGATTTAATCTATCCCCAAACTTAAAGTTATATATTATTTGCACTAACTTTCTATTGTGGTTGGTTTTCAGGGAGTTATTATCATTATTTTATCAAATTTTAAAGGGGGCCCACTTTTGGAACCTATTTCCTAAAAGTTGAAAAGTGTAAACTTTCACAATTATTTTTTATTTTTATATTTTTTGTAATCTTAAGAAGTTAATACTCTGGAATCTTATTAAGTACTTACCAAGGAATGTCATGAAACACATTTTGCTAATTTAACTTAGTATCTCTTTACTAGAATTGAAAAACCAAAATGGGGGCCCAACTTTGGGTACTTTCCTCTACACATACATACAAAAGCGGGAATGATTTTATCCATACTTTCCAAATAACTTATTTCTGGGACAAAACTTATACGGTATGTTAACAAATCTCAAAGTATAGAAAAAAATCTTGCAATGTTGAGTTTAAATATAAAAAATATGAAGTTTAAAATGTCAAAACTAAGAAGTGTTTGAAATAGCTAACAGAATGTTTTTTGTATGTTTTTTTTACTTTTTCCGTAAATTTTTTTTATTGCTTAAAAAAATAATAGTAAATGTATTTGTCCTTAAGAAGAGAAAAATTCACAACTCGTTTAATTTTCCAAACAATTTTATATCTCTATAAAGAAATGGAAACGCACAATACACTTCAACAGGAGAAAACTCCCTTTTAAATGTTACAACATAAATTGAACACATAAAGGCAATATTAAACCCGAATAAACAATCCTACAGATGTTCTTCTTCCACAATAAAATGAGAAAGATCCCGTGGTACGTGGAGTCGTTGAAATATCCCCGGCTTTGGTTAATATATCGCCGACTGTAGCAGTCGAGATAGCGAGGGGATGCGAGGGGGAGGGGGTTGGAGGTAACACATGCATGTGTGGGGGTCCGTTGCCGGGGTAACGCGGGCCGCTGCCGTGTCTGCGACTGAGACGACGACGCGACGCTTCCCTGAGGAACGCCTCAACCTGGCCCTGGGGACCGTGGTGACAATAAGGGCTTCCGGGGTGATCAGGGTTCCACAGGAGGGTGGAGTGTTGCTTAACTATGTAGTAGGTTTAAAACGGTTTCGCTGAACTCAGAGAGTCGAAGGACGGCTGAAGAAATAATGTTGACAAAAATCTCGTTTGTAATTGTTTCATGATTAAATTTAAATTACTTAGGGCCATTTGCACAAATAAATGATAAACCGGATTAAATGTAATCTAGATTAATTTTGTTAAAATCAGCTGGAGGTGTAAGTTTAAACTATGCATATGCAACTGACTTTTAGGTTAAACTTAGGTTTAAACTGAAGATCAGGTTTAAACTAAATTGGTGCAAACGGCCCTTAAGAGTTAAATCTGTATGTTTTGACAAATGATTTTGAAATATACATATACGCCATGCATAATATTCCAAAATGTTAATTTGCAAACAGTGAAATAAAACCGTCCACTCTGAAGGGTACACCTGTTTGGAAAATTAAATAAATTATGTAAGAGTTTATTTAAGGTGAAACATATTTACAAACTGAGATTTAGGTGGCATTTTTATAAAGCCAAACAGGCTTACTTATATTAATGCTCTCGTTGCTCCCAGAGTGTACACGAATTTTGTAGAAAACATTGAAGGAGGTATGAATTTTTCTTTGGTAAAAGTGTTTGGGGTGGTTATAAGATGTACATACTAAAAGTCCCTGGAATTAGGCTTGGAGCTTCAGGGGCTAGAGGGTCGGGGAAGTACAGTTTTATACTTTTACCCAATATCTCAAAAATTATTTTCAAGAGAAAATTTAATTAACAAATTTGTAGGAAATTTTAAGAGCATTATTTTTTAACTTGCGTTGTTTTGTTATGATATATGATTCTTGTGATACTGGGTAAAAAATATAAAATTGTATCTCTCCGACCTCATTGCCTCATTGCCGCTGAAGCTCTACGCCAAATTCCGGGGACTTAACCCTATGTACATCATATAACCAACTCAATTACATTTATAAAAGAAAAATTCATAACTCCTGCCTTGTCGTCATACTTTGTCGCCTACTTCCTATATTTTACCATTCACTGGTCTAAAAGGTTTTTAATTATTAGCCAATTCATTCGCTTTAACACTATATAATAATTTACGAAAATATTAATAGATGATTGGTTTTCTAGAGTCTTTATGTAAGAACAATTAATATGGATTCATTATTACAAATTATTTTACATTTAAGGTACTTTATAAATACGCCAGTAGTTTCGCTCTAAAGCTGAGCCTATTCAACAAACAATACCTTGTACAACACAACCCCAGACACAGTTGTACATTTGGTAGTCAGTACTCAGTAGTCAACCCCATCCCTTGTGTCACTAGTCAGGCATCTGATAAATAACAAATTGCTCGGCACACAACCATGTCACGTGTGTAGCCGGGAATCGAAGAGAAGGGCCCTCAGACCGCCCGTCTTGATTTAAATGTAAATTGAGAGCTCAGAAGGGCACCAAAATGCCAGGGCAGACTCGCGCATAACATTGACTTCGCTCGAGCAGCCCTTGATGTGTTTCACAAATAACCTCCGCAAAACTCAAAACACAAACATCAGATGGCATATAAAACAGGACTGATGTACGAGTTCCTGTAATTACAAGTTCCCCTTGCTGGGGTTTGCTTTACAACATTTTGGCACTTGAAATAATAATTACAATGAAACCAAGCAATTGTCCATTTGTGCAATTATTTTAAATGTAGGCCAATTTTATAACACACAAAACATACTTTAAAATTGAACACATCTGTTTTGTAAACTATACGTTCACGCAACTTTGATTTGTCCAAGGTGGAAAAGGCTTTGTAGTAAATAGCTATACCACCTATTGTATCCATAATATCAAGAGACAATCAATATAATATCCATAATATTGTACAAAGAGACATCCATAATATCAATGTTACATTTTCAAAAGGTTGATTATTATTTCATTTTAAATTTGTTAAATATAGTTTTTATCCTCTGTAGATATTTACCGGAGACGACCACAAGAATGATCTAATTTTCCGAGTTAATTTTCCAGCATTCAGTTAAATCGTCATTTGAATTACACAGGCCGTTTTAAATTAAAGATAAATTTTATTACGTATACTTTTTAAACACTTTTTTAATTCATATAGGAACGTTTTTATTTCACACGTTTTTTATAACTATACTTACAAATGTTATAATACAAATATAAATAAAAAGAGTAAGTTTCAAAGTTTATTTTAATATTGTGATATAAGATTAATATACGTTTATTTTGAATACAGTGGTTTGATGGATTCGACATGAGTCCTACACGCGTAGCCCATTCTACGTCCAAGCTGTGTAGGCCTAATCTATTTTTTATTTATATTTTTTTAATTATTATTGAAATAATCAGCAGGTGTATAGTTCATCGGATTCAACATCAGATCCCAATGAATTCGAAATTCCTGGACCATTTCATCGATGAATTTGCCCGAAGTCGTTTATTTCAAACATTAAATTTAACTAGTGCACGTGTTGCTCAACAACTAGCAATTTATTTTGATACGATACAAAAGTTACATTTAGTTCTAAATCAATGACATCCGACCAATCCAGCAGTATTAGGCTATGAGTAATCACAAACAACTATAATTATTTACAGCTGTACACTAACAAATGTTTAAAATGCTCAAATCAATCTCAATGTTATACTAATGGGAAAATTTCGAATTTACTTTGTGCAAAGTGCCCATATTATAAGTCCGATTCTCATATTTTTTTGGCGAAAACAACTACAGACTAAGTCCTATCCAACAACACAAAAAATCTTGAAAATCGGTTGAGAATTGTAGAAGGAGTTCTCTACACACAAAAAACCCCTAGCGTATTAAATATAAGTATAGGTTTAACTTTTTAAAAACAGCATTTTTCTTGAATATTGGTAACATGCTCAGATAAAGAATTAAAAGACCAACGAAAACCATGTTGGTGAAAATATAAATATTTATTAGCTGATAAACTACTAAATTGCCTATTTCGCTAAGACGTATAAATTAATCGGGGCCAAGTTTTATTTAATAACCTGTAATGATTAAAATATGTTGTGTAGTATTTAAAATTTGCCTTTTTTAAAGCACTGTATTAGCCGATCTCATGAGCTGCACATTGCTTTGATATACCGGTACCTCTTTATCCCAGCCTGTACAAGTTTATAATGCAATTCGTATACACTATCAAAACTATACCTACGGTCCGGCCCTCATTTCCATCATGGATTCAATCAACCCGCTTATAAAAATCGTTCCCCGTCATCCCGGCCAGATGTCGCTTCGAGCGGATTTAAACGAACGCAATAAAACGTACTTTAACTCCGAATGCAACGACCAATATGTCAAACGCACGCGCCCAGACGGATGGGTCCATTTAATTAAAAGCCCGAAGATGGTAATGCAAACATCCCTGTGTGGGGATGACGTGGTCCTATTCCTTTGTTCCTTCCCGCCGTCCTATTCCCGCGTCCCGGTCCGTGTTCCGATAATCCCGTTGACACATTGCCGCTCCCACCGTGCCCGTATCGGACCAGATTGGAATTGAAACGTCTGGGAAATTTATGAGCTTTTAAGTAGCCAATGGAAACTGATTCGACCACAACATGCTGGTCTTTCCTAGACTATTTCCCTTTATTCTTTTTCTTCCAAGGAAGAAGATAATTAAGTTAACCGACGTAATTTTTTGTATAGCTGAATAGGGTCTTTATGAGGTAAAAAAAATTTAAATTTAAGTTGAACGCACTTATTCATATTATATGAGAATATAAAGGTTACTTACATTAGCGTAACTCTACATTAACACTCATTTTGTCATTTTATATTTGTAGAAACTTGAAGAATTTTATTTTTGTTCACATTTAGGGCTACTAATAATGTAATTATTAAAAGAATAAAAATTCCAAAGTACCCTTTAAATTTCATTTTAATTCACACAACGCGTTTCGGCATTTATGCCATTTTCAAGTGTGTAAACAGAATAACTTAAAATAAATCTTAAAATAAAACTAAAAATAAACTTAAAATAATCTTAAATAAACTTAAAATAAAACTTAAAATAATTTATTGTAGAAACTTGTTTAACCCAAGATTGGAGTTTTATTAATTGAGTAAATAAATAGTATTGCCATAGTCCAATTTATTATTCGCCCTCAGTATTGACCGCGGTTTCTAAAATTCACATCTTATTTTGTATCAAGATTTACACACAGATATTGTTTATTAAAACGGCAAAAACACTATTTAAAAAATACGTGAAGCAATCCTAACATTTGGTCTATTCCTCTTCTTAGTTGTAATGGCTCGGAAGGACGGAAGGGAGACCTTCTGGAAGTAAATTTTCTTGTCGGTAATCTTCGTTTATAGTAACACTAAGGGCCATTTGCACAAATAAATGATAAACCGGATTAAATATAATCTTAAGTCAGTAAAAATCAGCTGGAGGTGTAAGTTTAAACTATGCATGTGCAACTGACTTTTAGGTTAAACTTAGGTTTAAACTGAAGATCAGGTTTAAAACTAAATTGGTGCAAATGGCCCTAAAACAACCATAATTTAGGTTAGTTTAAAATAGTTTAGATGTTTAGATGATCTGTTACCATAATAAAGTTACCTGATGAGAGATTAATTGCGAAATCAGTCTTGCATTTAACTGTATACCTGTGAGAAAAGTTACCTTTCTGAAGGAATCCTCTCTTTCCTCTGAAGGAAAGAGAGGACCTCTGAAGGAATTGATTGAATCTTTGGAAATTTTTAAAATATATTTACTTTTTGTTTTGAAATTGCCCTGTGTCTTGATAGTAGACGGATATTAGATTTCAGAAAATAATTATAAACTAATGATTCTGAATTCTAAATACTGTATAATTTGTTAGCAAACCCTGGCTCGTCGACAGCGACGGGGTCGGGACGGCCGCAGCCGATTACACACCAACACAGTACACATCACATTACAGTACAGGTGTAACGGCCGGAAGCAGCAGCGGCCGATATCGCGCCGTTTCGGCAGCTCGGTACATAACCCGATGATAACGATAACGCCCCGTAACCCACAATGCCGGCAACGTGTAATTTGAGACCGTTCTTTTTTTAGGGTCTTCGCCGGACTGTGATCTTCAAAGATGTGGTCAACAGGACGTTTTGTCCAACTATAGTAATTTCACCTCATAATTCACCTTTATAGTTCAATTAAATGGAAGGAGGCACCATCGAAGATTGAAGAAGCGTCCGCTGCCCCAGTCCCCACGGAAGGCCAACACCACTCTGGTGGGTTGTGTTGATTATTTAGTGTGGTTCAAGTTTTGTTGCATTTTATAAAACAAATGAGGTCCAAAACATTTGTATATGTATTTAGCCATAGCTTATTTAATCTCGTGTTTGTATAGTACACTATTCAGAGTTTACAAGTTTAATTTATTTGAGATTTATATTTTAAAAGATTTAAACTTGTAACTTTTTTAATTCAAAAGCTTTTAAGTAGTGGTTTTAATGCAAAATTGGGATGAAAATGATCATGAATATAGAATTGGTCTTATATATAAAAAAGGGCTAGTTTATTTCCTATACCTCGCGCTTCTTTACAGCTCTATAACTAATCTGTTCGATGTGATTTTGACAAATTACAATAACGTATAAAACAATATTTAATTTTTAGGAAGTAATTTATTTATTAATGAAAAATTATTGGTATATGACATTGAATTGAATGGAATAACGTTAAAAGTTGTTGTACGTGAAAAACCCAATACTATAATCTCAAAAGTAAACATTGGTGTGTATATAATGTTACATATTTTGAAAACTCATACCTTACTATCTTCAAAAATATGTCTTCATCACTAAAAAATTACTCATCGATATATCATTCGTCAGATAAGTCCAAAGACTACAACACCGTCCCGTGCTACAAGGATATCCCGGCTCGCAAATGATTTATTTATCTGTTAATCAATCAGGATCGCATTTGCTGGTTCTATCCCAGTGACGAGTGCAGCGAGTGAGTCACACGATTGTATTGCCAATCAGAGGAAGGTCTCGCCCCCGCTAATGGGGCCCGCTAATCCTCTGGACATCCGCGCCCGTCGTTAATACTGAATGTAGATGTGCGATGTGGGCCCTCGACACTCTACACTCTACAGTCTACACGTCGCGGGGGCCTGGGCCGGCCATCGGATGATTAGTTAGGCTAGGACCATTGGCTGCGCCATAACTAAATATCGGTCCAACATTCTATAAAGTATGAACGCCGTTTGAGAGGGGGTTAGATAGAGCGATTAGCCAATATTGTTGCGGGAACCACCTGAATACGGTTCGCAATGTTGCACAACCATTCAGAGGTCTTGCGGGCCAAAAATTCATCGTGCAGTGCTTCGCCTGCTCCCATTTTGTGCCTTCATTTATTAATTTTAAGTCCGGTAAAAGTGAGAGAGGTTTTCAATAAATACAAAGACTGTTTCGCTTTTAAATCATTTATAATTTTGAAGCTACATTGAGCTAGTTGGATGGACTTTGAACCATTGTAGCTTAACATGGATTAAAAATTAAAAATTATAAAAATAAAAATTTGGGTAAAATAGCCCGTTTTTATCTTTTATTTAAAGCCCTTCGCACTTTTGTCGGACTTAAAATAAAGGCGCTAAATGGGAGCAGGCGAAACACTGCATGACGTTCTGAGGGGAGCCCTTTCTGAATTTTTTTACTGTAAAAAGTAACTAATATTGTTTGTTTATTATGAATGATTTCAAACATATTATGAGACTCGTACGTTAAACCAGCACTTCCCATTGATAAAGCATTTTCTAAAAATAAGAATGTCTACAACTAAATAAAAAAATGTCTTCAATCACAATCTATTATTTTAAACATTACAATTTTAAATGTTAACATTATTTGTCGCCTTCAGATTTGTTGTTTTTGCAAATTTTCACTTTATACTAAACCTGTTTAAGTTTAATGTCTTTGTTTATGCGGAAAAGGTGAAATAGTTATAAACGTGCGAGTTTCCACTATTGTTAAAATATCCCAATAGTACACGATATCCACCCGTTGTTTTTCAGCTATCACTCCATTATTTCCGCCCCAAGTCACAACCGGCCTCGCATTCAAGCCACGACCGGGGAGAAGTTTTCGCTTGGGGGAAATATTTAAAAATCCATTAAAAGTGAGCAAAGATGGCCCGGAATGCGGGTTTAATATGCGGGACCGGGCGATTCCATCTGATGAAAGGTTGAGGACTAGACCAGGATTAGAATGTATAATTAATCAATGGTGGAGAGCTTTACGGGGATGAAGGGGATAAAGGGGGTGTCGCAGCCCCCCAGCCCCCCCTCCCGGGGACGGGGTTGTTTATTTAACTGATTTACATATGTTAAATTACCTTCCGAAGGAACTGTCTCTAATTTGGAGATGCGGGATTTAGTAGGCCCTATTTAATTTTGTTCTTTTAATTTTTAACTTCGTTGGAGGTTTTTTAATCAGTAAATGTGGGATGAATTTGTTTTGCATTTAGAATAATTATTTTAACACATAATTACTTTAACACCTAGTGATTTAATAATTGAGAACAGACTCACTTTGCCAATGAAAATAACTAATGAAATATATTGTGGTTGTCTTAATAGAGTAATTAAGTTTTATTTAAATTTGGAAAAGCCCACATTGTCCGATATTATGCCTATATAAATAGCGCTTCATACGCTTTATACGATGGGGAAAGAAACATTTTAAAATTTAAAAAAATTACAGTAATACGTCTGGGAACAGCATACCCTATAGATCGTTTGGGAAAATATACGTGATTAAGGTGCCCTAAATGGATTGCAGACAAACGGTTTGTCCAATAACAACCTTCAAACTAAATTATTTTAACTATGTTGAACTATGTTCTTTTTAACAGGGTATTCAAAAAGTTATGTATCACATTTTCAAATCTCAATAGTTTCAAATGTAAACACATGCCATGTTATACATAATTCAATTACAAATAATAAAAAAAGTAAACAAAGAAGTAACATATGCCAAGTATAACATATCATTTTAAAGGTCTTTTGATCCCTAACAACTTTCTAATTTACATTTAACCTGCATCTCTATTTTTTTTCGTAGTAGGCCTATATAGCAAATGATACTATTTTCCCATTTATGCATGTTGTCTTTTATAGCACATTGTTGTAAGACACAAGCCTTTTTACTAATGTGTTATTTAAAATAACATGCATTTAAATAGGAAAATTATTTGCTGGTCAGCATATAGTCGTGCAAACTGAAAATGAACTGTTTCCTTGGAAACTATCACTGTCTAATATTATTATAATTAACTATATAAATTTCCTTTGTAGGACGGTAAATTTTATTATTGGACTTGTTCGTAGGCCTATACAGTGTGAAATTGTTTGTAATCTCGGTTCTAATTTGAAATGCACAAGGTTTATATAGTTACTGTAGTTCTTACTTCTCTTGGATGAGAACAAAATGAGCTTCTACGTAGAAGTATATTTTTCATCACGCATTGAATGAAAAATTGTTTCAATTCCAACCTTATTACGTCTTTCCGCTGTTCCGTTTTATCCTCAAAGGGAGGAATAAAGCCACTTTGATACTTTTCATGGGCCATTTAAAACTTATTTTAAACCCCCTTTACCCCGAGGGGGGAATGAAGTGAAGTCTCATGTAACAGAAGACAAGTTTGAGTTTAAGAACAGTTTAAACACCTTTATGTGATCGCCGAGAAGTTGGCTGGTTTAAACGAGCAGTTAAGTTATTGGATTGCCTATCTCATAATTGCCCCCCCCCCCTGTTTTGATTCTGCGATTGTTCAAGATTAATTACATTACTAAATAAGATATTGTTTAAAGTTCTTTTACAAGGGCACGTTATTTATTAATTAATACAATTAACTGCCTTAATTGTACTATTATATCAATAGGTTTTTAGGGTACCTTTTTTTAGTTCTCAAATGCTTATTGCAAATGCCAATATCAATTTTATAGTTTTTCAAAACCAGCTGATAATAGTTATTTGTGCTTCTAGGGACTAAAGTACAAATTTTTCTCCCTGAAGGGAAACTGTTGTCGCGCGAAGGCGAAGCCGAGGGCAACAATTTACCTGAGGGAGAAAAAGTACTTTAGTCCCTTGATGCACACAACATTTTTCCTCTATCAACCTACACAAATAACATTTAGGCCTATAACAATAGGCCTACTGTATGTAATTTAACTTACCTTCATATGATCCCTTGCTCCCTGAAGCCGGATAAGTCACATCAACGTAAAAAACACATAAGGTAGGCTATATAATTTTTATAGAACACAAAAAAACAAAACAGAATCTAGACCTAGTCAAAATTCTATCACTTGGGTTTTGGACTTCTTAGGTTAATAGCCTACCCAAGCGAAATGTAAACAAACACGTACACTGCTGGCAGAATGGCTTATGCTACAGCAGCTGTGTAGTAAACAAAGAGTAACGAAACAAATACAAGTGGCATCTGACTGTGATTCATGTTCTTTTTAATCTCTCTTTGTTATTCTTATGTAACTAGCTTTAGCCCCGTGGTACAAAAAAGTTGAGTTTTCCCTAGGTAGAAAAATTAAGTATTCATGTCACATGGGGTAAAAACTAGTACTTTAGTACTCTATTACAAGGAGTAAAATACGGCTTTAGATAGTAGGTGGAGGAAAAGGTTATTTTAATGAACAAATGTCACAATCTTGTATTAAAAATGTAGTCTCCAAGTAGTTTTTTGTTATTTATACTGTCCTTATTTGTTTTGGAATACCGTGGGTACCAACGAAGTTAAACTAGATATACAGTAGAGTGCTACACAGGTAGGGAAAATTGTCCCCTGTTGATTGGCGCCATTTTACCCACGATTCCCGCCGTTTCTTTGGTAACCAGCCCTTTGTTTACACTTTTCCATCTGTTATTTGCAATATTATCCACACCTATCCGACGTTTCTATGGTAACCAATCTCAATAGCCTGTTCACAGACCATCGAATCAAAGTGGTTTTAAAAACAAACAACAAAACAACAAATAATCAGATATTTGAAAAGTATAATCTGTGATTTTTTAAGATTGTTGCGACCAATTAGAAAAACTAAAACTGGTAACCAAGGAAACGAAGGTAAAGTGCGGGATGATTGCCAAGGAAACGGCGTGAATTGTGGGTAAAATGGCGCAAATCAACGGTTTACAAAAAATTAACATGTGCAACATCACCATATAACATAGCAACATCACTCTTATAATATGTAGTTTAACATCGTTGGTGGGTACAGAATTTTAAAGACAAACATAAATTTGAGGATATTGCATACTGTAAAATAAACACATGTTTTTACCGATCACTTTTTTAAGTATATGACAAACGCTAACTTTTGCTGACTAGGGCGTACAGCTGCGTAACCAATGAGAAGATGAAGTGCAAGCTTTCCTTTTAAAGTTTTATTATTAGTTAATTTTATAACATATACAGTTCTATACGAAATCGTCTCGTAAAAATAATACAAAAAAAATGGGAAACAACTCTTCTAAGTACACTTACAGTGTAAAATGAACAAAAATCAGAGATGAATAAATCGAGACAGTAAACTCCACCAACACAAAAATGCGAATGAGCACTTCGCACAATCTGGGAAACAGAGGTGTCACACCCTAATAAAACCCATACAAAAATCACCCCGAAAACAAAAGCTACAATTAAATAAAGAGTGCGACTCAACAGTTCATAATAATTATAAATGAATGCGACCCACGACAAAAGGGTAGTTAGTGCAGCTGCTGTGGCAGGGGGTGGGGTGGGGGTGCATTATTGCAAACACAGAAAGTGCGGGGGAATTAGCAATCGAGAGACAAGTGGGTAATGGAGGTGCGTCGAGTGCGTGGCGTGGCTGCGATGTGTGTGTGTACGCACTGTACGCACCGTGCGGATGCGATTGTGCCACCATGTCCTCGCACGGTATTTGGCGCGATTGTTTCAAATATCGATTCAGCCAAAGGGTTTACCGGCTGAAAAGACTTATTAGTCAACACCCCAACTGCACGCTCATTTGTTTTGCGTCGGGAAATTCGGTTTTGCAGAGCCACCGTGGTTTGTTTCTCGTAATTCGGTGTTTAGCAGTACCATTTTGTAGAACTGAGTTGTTTGGTTTACGATATTTATTTAGTTTTAAAATAATATTTGGTAAAAAATTAAACAATTGCATTACCATTAGCATACAATTACGTTAAGTTAAATAACATTTTTAAATATGTTATAATATGTGAAATAGGTTAATAATTTCAAATAATCAAAACCATTGAATACCATGGTGTTAATTAGTAATAATAGATAATTTGGAAAAATATAAATAGATTTGAAAGAGTGTTTTGTATAACAACAACGAAAGTTCATACAATTTGAATGTTTGTATCATAATTTATGTAATTGTAAGTGTGAAGTAATGCCAAAGATATACTGTGAATTTTAAGATAGGCAAAACTATATACATTTTCACCTCAACGGTGACTAAACTGGAAAATTCGAACACATAATTTATTATTTTAAATACTGTCATAAAAATTTATCCCAACGTATGGATCAGTAGCCTATTCCCTAATTTATAAATTTATGTGCTGGTAATTTCGAATGTCTTATGGATTGCAGGGAAATTATTTCACTCTCCTAGGCGTTGTTCTTGTTCAAAAGTGCTTGCAACTATTTCCAGGAAAGTGACCCGTCATGGAAAGGCATGAACACGTACGAACGACAAGCACGCGTTTCTGCTTCCAGTAGTAAATGGTAAGCATATTCCACATAGAAACAAACTCAGAAAGTGTGAGAGGTTCTGAATGGCGATTCAACTGCTACATATAGTCGTTTCACCTGGAGTTCTATTTTCACAACGGCTTTGTTTGAAGTCCGCGAGTGGTGGGATTAATTTATAAACAAAACAGAAAGTAATTTGCATCGGCGACAAAACAAGGCGGGGAAACAGTTTTTGTGGCGTCAATAAGAGTTGTAAAATTAGTCCCCAGTTTGGGCGTAAGGGTGAGGAGGGGGGTGACCAGACCAAAAGTAAGCGGATTAAACGGGCAGAGGTAACAGAGGCACTTCGAGGGCTTGGAAGCCGCACAAACGTGCTGAGTGGAAATGACTTATTTTGAACACTTTTAAACTTGATCAGCAAAATATTGTCTGCTGACACCATACGAATGAGAGATGAACTTTTGCCATCAAATGATTCGCCTTACTCTGCTACATTCAAAATTCAAAATCACAAATTTATTTCAATTAAAAGCATATTAATTTTGGTTTATATTATTTCCTAATTAATTTAACATTTTAGGTTTAAGCTATTATACAAATCTCTCCTCTATTCAAAGCTGCAATTTTCCCTTTACAAATGATAAATGGTGAAAGTAAACCATCAGAAGCGTTTTTGTTGGATGCTTGATTCCGCACTTTTCTTGCTTCCTCGGAAGAGAAGGTTGCGACGTGTGTTAGATTTAGTTTGGGACATTAACTTTCAGTGCTGAAACATTTACCAATTTTCAATTTGTAACTAATTTTTGGGGAATAAGTTGATGAAGCGCATTTTTATGATGGTGCATCGCCCTAGGTTGTGTGTTAATGCAGTTTTTAACTTCGCGAGGTCATTTCTCACTACTTTCACCCAACTTTTCTGACGCTCCTAACCTTTATCCCTACTTCTCCACAGGTGTCCATGCCCCGGTGGGAACGCCGCCTCCGATGGCGAGTTGAGATTCGCCCGGCGTCCGTTTGACGTCGATGACTTAATTGATAGCCGTGCGACCGCGTGACGTGATGGCACCGGTATAAATATTGATCAGCTGTTCAATGCTCGGTGCTCGTCGGACGCTGCCTCGCTGCGCCACTGCACTAACTGCACCGGACTCGGTCGATATTTTAATTGCAAAACAGCCGCAATCAGCCCGCCCAGCCGACTGCGTTTGTCAGCGGCAAAGCCGTGGTAAAAACAAGTGAAAACTCCATCGAATTGTCCACTTGTGCAGTGATTGCATCTGCTGCAGACTGCGTGCACAAATAAACAATTTCCCCTGTGTGTTTACAAGAGGGAAAACATTGCAGGTTTTTGTTATTTTTGCTTGATTTTGTTTTATTACGTTACGAAATTGTTTTAAATTAATGTTATTGGTTCACTTAGTAAAATAACGATGCTAGATTAAAAAAAAGACGTGACATTTGAAGAAAATATCTCATAAAAATATTAACACTATTGCTTAACCAATAAATTCACAAAAATAATTTTAATTTTCATTCCAAAATGTATTAATGTACAAAACCAGAAGAATTAAATCTCAACAAATACATTGAAAGATAAATTTATTTTCACCTCTAATTCTAAGAAATACACGAAACTTGTTTCCTAAAGCGTTAATGGAATTATGATTTTCTAGTGAATTTCCACCTAATTTGCAGTCTGTTTTGAGTCGATCAATCCAGTGTGTAGCCTCGCTAGTTATAACTAGTGATTGGAGCTAATTAAGTCACAAACATGCAGTTTTTCGTCAAAGTTCGTTAAATCAAAGCAAGGGGAGCCTTTGCCCGGAGCTCATTACTCTGACATCTGCTAATTAGCTGATATTCATCTGGTTAAAAGTTTCCTTTCCATCTTTTCATTAATTCTGTAGAGAACTATATCAGTTTTAACATGATTACCATGGGTTATGTAAGTGAATTCCTGATGACATTGATTTGATTTAATTAATCAATGATTGGATGATAAAAATATCATTTGTCACTGATATTCCTGTTGCTTATTAGTTTTTAGTTTAGACTTTGTATTTGATACGAATATTGCTACAGTGGTGACTTAGTACACAATGTTTTGTAACAAGAGTAATTTTACTTTAAATTAAACTTGTGAAAACAAATATTGAATTGAATAAACTTCTGTGGATTCATTAATAGCGAACTTCCGTGTATTTTTTCCCATTTCGAAAAGAAATAAAAATTAGCCAAGACAAACCTCCCCGAGCGACTAAACCGGCAGACCTGATGAAAGTTTTCTCAGTTTCTTTACACTTCTTCGTAGCTGAACAGGGAAAAGTCCCCACGAGTAAATCCCAGTCAACTTTCATCATTAATTATAGGTTAGTAACGGGGTCTCCGCAGTGGTAACAGTCTCTTCCGTCCATTTGTCTGCGGAGGGGAGGAGGGAGCAAAAAAGAACCTCTATTATAAATCCATAACGTTCGGCCGCTCTATAATTTGAGTCGTTGGTTACTTTTGTGTGGCTCTGTGACGAGGTAACCCTTCAATGCATCTCAGACAGAGACAGGTGCCGGTGATGCAGCGACTAGCGGTGAAACCTACCACACACACAAAGGCGTTAGGGTAGCCACGAAACAGATGACTAATAATATTTTCTCAATCAAAAAACCTTTTAATATTATAATATAACTAAGGAGTAAATGTTGTTGACATAATGTACGGTAAATAATGCATTTTAACATATACTATAGTCCGTTTTTTTAAACCTGATACTTCTCGAGAAAATTGGGGTGGGGGAGGGGTTTAAACTGTAAACAAAAAATTTAAACTGTAAACAACACATTTAAACTCGTGACAAACGTGTGTCGAGTATCAGATTTCCTCAAATAACGTTTTAAATAAGTTATAATATCTTTCAGTAACTCCTAGTCAGCTGTTATATTTTTAAGTCAAACCTATTCCTTGTTAAAAAGTAACAGTTCTAAAGTAAACTGATTAAAAAACAACTGCTACCAATAATGTTGTAAAACTGATACACATTATGTTGTGATGTAGAATTACCAGCTGGTATGCAACAGTGAAATAAAACAAAAACAACAAAAAAACCAAAAGGCTTCAGCCAATGGGATAGTAGCAAGTATAAACAATCCCCCTCCTTCATCTCTCGCTCGAAGGATCAGGTTTAAAAAAACGGACTATAGTATAAGTGTTGCTCGAAATCGAGCAATCTATTTTAATACAATACAAATGTTACTTTTAGCTCTAAATAAGTGACATCCAACCATCCAATATTGTGAATATCTTTAATCACCAAAACTACACATATTTACAGCTGATTATTAACAGATGTTTAAAATTCTTTATTTAATTCCAATGTTATTTAAATGGGAAATTTTGATATTTCAATGGTGGATAGCGCCTTTATTTTAAATCCGATTATCATAAATTTTTGGTGGAAACAACTACAGACCAAGCCCTATCTAACGACACCAAAATATTGAAAATCGGTTGAAAATTGTAGGAGGAGTTCTCAAGACAAAAAAACCCTTAGCGTATTAAATAAGTATAGATGTGATGTGGGTCATTCTAATTAATTAATTAGATTTAAAATAATTAATAACTCGATAAACTCAAAGCTTTCGAATTTCAAAAATTTTCTGAAAATGTTTTGTTGTAGTAATTGGGAAATTTCTAGCTAAATTGCATATCCAATTCAATTGCGTGTAAGCCTACGACCATAATATAAATTTAGTGTAATGGTTCTCAATATGACTGAGCCCTTCCGCAATTTGGCAAGAACTGCGGGAACCTTCATTGCTTTAACCTAGATGGGATGGGAATGGAAACAAACTCATTTTAGACTCCTTTTTTTACTAACCTTGAATCTGAGCCAAGAATTTAATTAATTATTAAATAAAATATTTTATTATTGTATCACAAAAAATGCTGTTTCATCTATACAAGTGGAGAAATAGTCTTAAACACAACCAATCTAAATACTTATTTAATACGCTAAGGGTTTTTTTGTGTTGAGAACTCCTCCAACAATTAATTTTCAACCGATATTAAAGTATTTGGTGTCGGATAGAGCTTGGTCTGTAGTTGTTTCCGCAACAAATTGATGAAAATCGGACATAAAATAAGGACGCTATACACATATTAGATTTGAAATTTTCCCTTCAGAGTAACATTGGGTTTGGGTTGAACATTTAAAACATCTGTTATTGTATAGCTATAAATACGTGTAGTTTTTTTTTTTTTACTCCAGGCAACGAAGACAAAATAGGGGAAAAAATTCATGTAGAAGCCAAATTTGGTACAGTTGTAGGGGAAGGTTTCTTAAACAACATACTAAAAGTACTGACCCATAGGGGTGGAGCTAAAATGATGGGATGGCCCACGTGGAGTCAGAAATGAATCTTTCGTCGATCAATGGGTTTATGTACATCAAATTAAAGCTAATAAGTAGTAGAATTTAATGCCGCAAACCCCATCTCAAAAGGTTACATGAGTCGAAAACGGCAGCCTGTCAAACTTTGAATATTTTAACCTAAACGCATAAAAATGTAATAATTTTCGAAATACTTGACCTTTCGAGGTGCGGTTTGCGGCAAACGTTTGCTATTACAATTACCTTTGAAAACGTGGATATCTTGTCATAAGCCTATCATATTACCCTTGAACCATCCTCTACATGAACGTCCCAAAGAGGAAGTTTTAAAAACAAGTTTCTTAGTCCATAGCCATGCTATATATAATTTTAAAGGTCTTAGTAAGGAGAGTACATAGCCGAAAACCAGACCTCAAAAGGTCAAATATGTCGGAAGTTATTGCATTTCAAAGTTTTGATAATATAATTTTATTCCACATTTTCATTGTCATATATCTCCTTTACTATTAATCCTAGCAAAAAAGTGCACAGGACCTTTTTTGTAGATAATTTTACGAACTTTAATTTTACTAAGAACAAAATTTTTGCTAGAGGCCATAGATTTTTAGTTATTTACAAAAAACCAAAAAGGGGACCTTTAGAGCCCCCCCACCCCATTAGCTCCACCCCTATGGGTCAGTACTTTTAGTATGTTGTTTAAGACACCTTCCCCTACAACTGTTCCAAATTTGGCTTTTACATGAATTTTTTCCCCTATTGGGTCATTTTTTGTCTTCGTTGCCTGGACTATTTGTGATTACTGATATTCACAATATTGGATTGATCGGATGTCGTTGATTTAGAACTAAATGCTATACTTTTGTTTTGTATCAAAATCAATTGCTCGATTTCGTGCAACAATTAGACTATTTATATTGTAAGTAAATAGATTAAATGTATAACTAAAGTTTTTCTATAAGAGCTTCTCTTTAAGAAATTTACATTTTGGTCTTGAAATTTGGCCTGGAATTTATTGAATATATTTAAGCCTTTCTTAATATTTTCTTAGAATGTTTTTTTTTATAATATTTTCTTTTTGTTACACTACTATAATACTAAAAACAAATTTAATTATTTTTCTTGCTTTTTCAGGAAATAAACGGCAAAAATTATCTTCAATGCCTTACATACTCTAAATATTTGTTCCAATTTTCCGACACACTGATAAATTCAAATCCCTTCGCCTTAAACCTTGAACATGTTTACCCCAAGAACCCCGCCGGGCCCGTAACTTAGTTAAGCCTTATTCCCCGCCGGAAGACTCAGCCTAAGACTCGGTAATTTAATCTTCCCTCTCTCTCGTGGAGTGTAAACGCTCCTCTAATGTTGTACATCATCAGTCATCTCTGTCCGACTAATTTCCCCGTCATTAGTTCCGCTGCGATTGGTAGACCTGTGGCCGCGCCGCGCCAGCCTAGCCACCACGCAGGCGCAAAGCGAGCTGTGTCTGTGTGTAGCTCCCACTTTATAGCCCGATTGTTCTTTACTACATGTTTATAACCCATTCACAATTATCAGGTGATAATTCCAACAAGTGTCGGTACCGGCAACTCCGTGGCATCTGAGTGAAGACTGTTAACGCTGAATGCTATCCGCCGCCATCTATTGGGTTCATTCGGTTCAGTGTGGAGTGTCTAATTGAATCAGGTACGGAAAAGGATAACGCATGATCATAGGATAACGGTTTGGGAGTTGAGCAGAGTATGGTGGTTGAAGCGTAGCTTTGTAGTCGGGTTCAGGGCCGCCCCGAGGGCGGGGCGACCGGGGCAGTTGCCCCGGGCGCCACAGCCAAGGGGGCGCCGCGGCCGAGGCAAAATCCCCGATTTATAAATTCTCAAACACTTTACAAAAATTGTAAAAATGCATCAATAAAGATTTTAGAAACAAATGGTTCGGTAATATTTTTTTATTGTTTATTGTTTATTGTTTGGATGCCTTGAGGCACATTACAATATTAAAAAATAAAATAAATTTCTTATAATAATACTTATATCTAAAATCAATTAAATTTAATTTCGAAGAATTCTTCAATGCAGTAGAGGCAATTTTCACATAAAATAATCTTCAGTTTTTTCTTGAATTGTTTCAAATCTAAACATTTAATATGATCAGGTAAATGATTGTATAATTTTATATTTAAATATGTAAAGCTTTTTTGAGTCTTCTTGAATTTTACTCGTTCTATTTTTAATTTTGACTTATATCTTGTTGAATAATCATTACTGTATTGTTCTTTGGAAATTTGATGATATTTTCTTTAGTGTACAGTAAAATTTGGAAAATAAAAATTGAAGGGAGAGACATGATGTTCAATTTCTTCATCAATGGTCTGCAATGCGTTCTTTGATTTACGCCACATATTATTCGTACTGCTTTTTTTGTGCTTTAAATAAATTTTCTATGTTAGTAGCGTGTCCCCATATTAAGGTGGTGCAAGGGGTTTTTCGTAGTTGAAAATTATACCGTTTTAAGTGTTTAATTCGACTATACAAATATTTTCTAATAATGGAAAAATATTTTAAAAAATTTGACACAATTATTTTATGACTTATTGTCATATAAAGTGGTGGTTTTACGTCACATTGGTGCTTGCCTTTCATAAAAACCACTAGAGTCTAAGGACCCATATTTTGCCAATTTTAATAATTAATTATGTAGATTAAAACAAACTATTACAAAACATCCACAAAATTATTTCAATTTTATATGACGACTTAAATTTATGACCTAAAAGAATATATCCTTTAAATAGGAATAAAATTGGTTTCAATTTCTTTGGCCAAAAATGCACTTTAAAAAAATATAACTATCATACTTTAAAAAAATTTTTTGTAAGCAGGAGGCAAGCCCAAATATAATAATTTTGAGCTTTATTACGCCTAATAGCTGACAGCTGCAACCCGCTCGTCTCCGCGCACTCGCCCGCCGCGCACACACGAGCACACGCGCGGGCTACCTGCCTCTCGCCACCGTTGTGTCGGTCCACGCCGTAAATACACCCTTCAGAAACTATTTGATAGGGAAGACTCATGGCAAATATCATTTACAGAATTTCGGCCCATTTGCTCATTGTCAGGGTTTTATATGAATTTTCCTACTATCTATATTGGGGAAAAACATTCCAATTTGTCATTGGAAAATATAAGGGCAACTAAAATAGGCTTGTTAGTATCCATTATTAGTACTGGAATTAATATGTTTATTCTGCACGCATTGGGATGTACGGGCTCAAGATGAACCCATAAGTAAATTCTCTAAAAGAAATAAATCAGTAATACACGAACAAAAAGTATATCCAAGACACACAAATAAATTCATACTCCATCAAAAATTTACTCATACAAACCCTTGGGGCTATACAAAGCGACAGTGGTGTGCTTTAATACTTCTATTATTAATTTAATCAGTTTTACTATTTGTGGACAATATTTTGTTTTTTTGTTACAGTTTAAGTGTTAGTGTTAGTACCAAAATTTCTACGAAAACGGTCCGCGTAAATGTACTATCTATCTTAAAGCAAGTAAATGTTTCACGCAAGAAAGAAAGCTTCAACAATTGCTTCAACGAGCTCTAAGGTGAAGTATTCTATCACAATGAATCGGAAAATGACTACCTCACCAGTGCATCTTGTCAATCTATGTAAGAGTTTAATTAATTACTACAGTATAGAAATTAATATATTTGCAACTGAGCTGTGGCGTGGCGTCGTGGCGACCTTAGAAAGAAAATTATATGCTCATTATACTTTGCTTTGCCATATAAGAATTTCATATAGGGAAATATATCCAGAGTGGTGTTATTCCATTTGTTTATTTGTGCATTACTCAAATTAAAAAATATATTGTCAAACAAATTATTACTGTAATTGAAACTGAATAGATTTAGGATTCTCTTAGATCATTCTATTATTTACATGGAATTTGATAGTGTCGTATAATTAGGCATAGCACATACTACTGTACTTCTGAATTATTCATAGATTGTTACTCAATATGCTATTTTCACTCAGCTCAAGTGTATTCCAAATGTAATAAAAACAACCTTTGTTGTGTTTAATGTAGCCTGCAAACAAAATACTTTGTCGCAGTAACATATTGTCCCAACTCAAATTTCTATGAAACACTTTGTCCCACTCGCTTATTTACAGTTTGTTAAATCAGCTAATGAGGTAACATTTTGTCCTGACGAAAAATTTACAAGGGTTGAGGAACGCAACTCAGGTAGTAAGAGCAGTTCAAATACAAGGGTCACGCGATCCATGCGGCCGCATGGAGCACCGGCCTGGGAGGGGCGCTGATTAAAATGACGGTGTTATTTGATAGTTAAAAAATAACGCCTTAACAATCGTGTAACCTTTAATTTGTTAGTGTGTGTCAAAACACCGCTAAAGGTGGGGACTCACGGGACGGCAAAACTCCCGGAAGGATGTTCCGTTTCGCAGCCGCAGGCTGTATTTTGGGAGTTCGAATGCAAGACAACGGCGAAACAGCCGGGCCTGGCGAAACTACCATGATACTCATTATGTTTAATTTCTTCTCATTTAGAAATGATGCTGTCTTCATTCAAGAATGTGGCTTTGCTGTGTCCTAAGACATAGAAAAAATGGTAGCCGAAAGGAGAGTCCGGGCTTTAGAAATGACATGGAAATTGGTGTCTTTGTATGTTATATTGTACTATGAAAGGCTGTTGGAAGTGAAAATGTAATATGAACTTTTTATACTCTTTACATCAGACGAAATTTTTATAGGGTCTTAAATCACAAAATTTGAGGTATTTCTGTTTATTAAAATGTCTAAAACCCAGAGGGCAGGAAAATAACATGTGGGTTATAATATTATATTTCGTTACAAAGGCCGGCGTTTCATCGGCATCGAGAACATGTTTCAAGCTCAAGACTTCGAGAACGTGAACCGAACGTGAGTAGGCAAAACGTTTTAGGCCGAGTTATGATTTATATTTTTCATCGTATTATCGTACACTATGCATTAAACTCTATAAAAATAAAAAATACATAGAAATAAAAACTTCCAACCCAGACCTCTAAAGCATGATTTTCGTTGTTAAAAATGGTTGACGAAAACAGGTGATATTGATGAAGTGCAATGATAAAAACAGTAGCAGGGGCTTTCAACCCTTCAAACCACTATAGCCCAGTCAATGAAGGGTAAACACCGGAACAAATTTATAACAGTTTGAAACCTATACCATTCGATAGTACCCACCTAAGGGGTCAAAACCCCAAAAGTCCCCAAAAATCCCCTGATGGATTGAAACGTAATTAAAAAAATTCTAAAAACTAGAAATTTTAAATAAAATTCATACAGTTATACCGATATTCATGTTTTTTTCTTCTATTTCTTAACGAAATGTTTTTACCTCAATGAATAATCTATCAAAACATACGTTAAAACAAATAGCTTATCTAGTGTTAGTTCTAAGTCAGGTTGAAATCATTAAAAATAAACTCTATTTATATGTTACCAAATTTTTTACCAAGCATCACATTTTAAATATAAATTTAAACTATGTTTTTTTATCATTGCTACGTCGTAAAATATTAGTGGTCTGCTTAGATAAAGAAAGATAATACTTTGTTAATCAGCAGTAATAGTCTTAGATTGGTCTAAATAAGGTTTAATTGTTATTTTAAGGATTTATTGGCATTTCACAAGGGATTTTAAATTTTTCCTATCATCTAGGGCCATAAGAAATCCATTGACCCCAAAATGATCAATATATGTTTAGTAGTTTACTCTCTAGACGCTTAAATGCAAAAATTTTAGTTTGACTGTAAATAACTGACTAATGAGTGACCTTAGCTAAAAACGTATAATGAAACTTTCTGTAGACAATTTAACAAGAAATACAACAAAAAAGATTTTGGACGCTAGTCCTTTTCGTAACGATTCTACAAGGGTTTTTATAAACTCATGCAATTAGGGGTCCAGGGGGCTTTAAAGGGGGGCTGTGCGAAATGCCACCAGGGGATTTTTGGGGACTTTTGGGGTTTTGACCCCAAAAGAATCGAAAACCTGTAATAATTGACAACCTGTAAGAATTGAAAACCTGTATCGAATGGTACAGGTTTCAGACTGTTACAAATTTGTTCCGACGTTGGCCCGTTTTTGACCTTCATTGACTGGGCTACTAGTTGTAATAAGGTTTAAGAGGATAAATAGAGCAGGACATTTAATGGTTGCCGGAAATCAAATATACTCGTATGTTTTTTATAAAAAAAATGTTGCTTTGGGGGAAAATATTTTTTAAAGTTCACCGACATTTTACTTCTGACGTAAAGCACACCAACGTAGTCAGGACTTGTTTCTGTTTTACATCCTTTAAAACAAAGACATTTTATAAGTTGCCTCCAGTGATTGTCTAGACCGCATTACGCGACAATTCGTCTTTCCTTGGTCTCATTCGGGTTATCGAGGATTTAAAAATGAACCAAACAATATTACCAATGTAGGCCTACACAAAGTAGGCTATGTATTTTTACATTATAAATTCTCGGGAAATGATTGGTTTTTTTTGCAACGGATGTTGTAAACGCCAGCTCGACAACCTTTACAAAGTAGCTGTTTGGGGGTGTACGAGAATTAGCAAGGGTACCCGATTCTTAGGGAACGGTATTTCGGTATGCGCCTTTTCCTTTTGGAATTTGCAGGCCGAAGGTATCCGATAAATTTGCGGTAGGTAGGTTTTCTTATTATTCGCAGAACACAGGATGTATGGATAACATAAAATTTTTACAATTTTGAAAATTTCCTAGAGCTTTTTAGTTTAAAATTAAATAAAATCCAAATCAAAGAACCACGTCAGTTGTGTATCAACTATATAGGCCTATGTATATCATTCGATTTAGTTAATTATTATGTCTTAATGCGGACCAGAAAGAAAAAGAAACAAGTCCTGACTACGTTGGTGTAGCTTTATGTCAGGAATAAAAGTGAAATATTATGTCGATGAACTTTGAAAAATATATTCCCCAAAAGAAACATTTTTTATAAAAAATATATATTTGATATCCGGCATAACTATTAAATACAAAGCCACAAAGCTGTTTTGTCTTAAAACCTTTTTATAGACTCTTAGTGAAATACTTTCCAGAAGTTAAGCTGTGCATATTCATTCATTGAAACTAAATTAAAAATGTATTTGTTAATAATATTTGTTAAATATTGTTAAAAATATTTGTTGTCCTTAATGTGTACAATGTGATACATGCGTAGTGTACGGAAGTATGGCCTACGAACCGGCATGTTTTAAAGTTCTTTGTAGAATCAACCAAAGAAAATATAGGAATTTTATTGAACAATTTTTCAATAATAGTTTACTTTTGTTAATACTATTTGATTTCTGCTGGTACTATTCGTAATATTTTCCAATGAAGCGGCCAATCAATTGTTTATAAATAGGGAGGTCCATGAGGAAGGGAATTATTTATTTTATTTAGAACTTTTAAATACATACGTTTTTAACAATTAAAAAAATTTCAAATGTTATTTGCAGTTTTTAATTTGATTGATCTGTTTAGCATTTTAATTATTAAAACATGAGTGTCAATTTAAGGCCTTTGAGTCAATTTAGGTTTCAAATTGTCACATACATGATTATTTATATTGAATGAAATGATTTTAAAAAAATCAAGAATTGTTTTATTTTAGTCGCCCTTGATGAAAACTACGAATAATATTACTATGGGTTGGAATAACATTTCGTTTTTAAAGTTTTATGCAACAATTTAATTTGATAAACTAAATAAAATTGTTGTTTTATTTTTTATAAATAACTTTTGTGATTATTCAATATATGGAAGACCGAAATTTTTTTTAAATACTGTATAACTGTATTTGGTGCCACTAATATACGTTTTTTAGTGTTATCTGTATGAGTAATTGTCGGTAGTGTTTTACCGCTTGAGCACACCTCCAGTGCGAGGCGTGGCAGACAGGCCGTGCGAATTTGCTAGCGTTTGAAAAACAATCGGCTCGGCTCACGGCAGCCAAGAGACGCCAACCACTGAAATTTGTAAAACTTGAGAAAGGCCAGCGCTCGACAAAGAGGGGTGAGAGAGAGAGAGAATGAGAGGGAGTGAGTTGTGAGTCCCTTTACGCTTCAGTGGTCATGGGATGCAGAGGGGTTGGTCAGGCACACATTCATTGGAGCACTCGCACGCGCACGGGCCAACCACTTTCTCTTTTTTGAGTGACAGTGCTGCATTCTACCGGCAGAAGTTTGTCCCTACTAGCCCTTGCACAGCCTTAAGGTGGCATAACTCAATATCGAATGGATATATGCATAATACACCTGAATTAAACATTTAGGCTATCAGTCATAAATGATTGGTGACTAATTTATTGTATCGTAACTATAAACCTTTTTTTACAATGCAAGTGGAAGAGTGGAAGTGAATCATGATAGCGTAGCATTTGGCTGCATGTATTCCTACTGGTCAGCTAATCTTATGAACTATGAACTAAAAAATGGCTCGAGCGCTCGATCAGGGCCCACGAAACAACGGGCCTGCATACTTTCCCCACTACCTAATTGAGGATTAGAATTATAGAATAATTAGAGGATTAACTGAAATTCGGCCGCATCTGGTCACTTGGCCAAAAATGTATGCAGGCCCGTTAAATATGCCCGTTATAGTTTATGTAGGCCCTGCCGCTGCCCAGACCCAGATCATGTGTTGTCAACAAATGGGTGGGTCAACAAAGCTTCATAGTACAAGTGATTTTGTTAAATTAGTTTATTCAAACTAACAGCATTGAAAATTCAGCAATGCACCTAATTTAATGTGTCTGAGGGCTGGTTTCTGGAAGCGAGTTTAAACCTAAAATCAAGCTTAAACCAAAATTGTCCATATGGTTAACATTGTGTTAAACTAAGTTTAAGTTAAACGTGTTTGGAGAAACCGGCCCTGGCTGTAATTTAACAATTAATTTGGGGGGCGCGGATCAAAATCTCGCCCCGGGCGCCTATTACCCTCGGGGCGGCTCTGGTCGGGTTACACCTAGAACAAAACAATAAATTGTTTATAAAGTTTTTTGTCCGTCTTCAATTATTAACAATGTAAACTTGATTAGAAAGGGGCAAAAGGGCTGATCTCATTCAGTCGGTTTATGTAGCGCGTTGCACTCTTTACCCCTCATATTACAACTTCATTATAGGCCAATTATCTCAAAATGTGATTGCTTCTTCCTAGTAGTACTACGTAAATAGATATTTTGATGGTATTTTAAAGTGAATAAAATAGCTATATTCATATAATTCAAATAAAATCATATTTTGAAATGAAATAAAATAAAATAAAAACAGTTTTTTACTGAACATTTATTTATAGGAGGTTTTATAAAGGATCATTTTGCGTTATAAATTTTACTTGGTTGTGCAATTTGTTCAATTTTAATGTCAAGTAGGATCCATCAAGAATGTTTGTGGTCAGATTAATTATTCAGTTATTGCTGCTGAAGTATATCCAGTCCTTTAATAGTATCAATAATGCAATGCATTTTCTTAGACGACCAGCTAAGAAATTCCCTTCATGCTTTGCAATGCCAACCTGAAAATTTGGTTCGATTGTTTCCATGACCACAGCTGGAAGAGAGTTTTAAACCCTGACCTGGGTACGTTTAAGACTGTCCTGGGGCTAAGCCCTGAGGGCTATACAAAGCTTAAGAGGGCGTTGGAGTCAATCCAAATTCCGCCTTTCCCCCATAAGAGCAATGTTAAACGGGATGTCAAATAACTCTTTTATTTATAATCAGAAAATAATGGTTTATAGCTCTAAATAAAGGGTTCACCAAAGCGGATTTTGTTTGCGAGAGGAATTTTTTATAAATATTAGTGTTTTTAACTAATTTGAAATAACAAAGCAAGTTTTTTACTACTTTTAAAACATTTTCTACCGAATTTTATAAATTATTTACAAAGAATCCATCTCGCAAAAGGAACGGGGAATTTAATTGTGATTCAAACGCTATTTATTCTGAACCAATCGGATAAAAAATAAAGAAATTATATGACAAATGCCGGGGACAAGTTTAGCATTGCTCTTATGGGAAATAAATCCAACACGGCGGCACTCCAACGCCCTCTTAATGGCTTATAAAACTTCTCCATGAAATTTTCCATATATGTACCAAGATTAATGGCAAACGGTCCGGTGTTTTCCGAGACCATCGGTTACAAATATACAGACATATATATATATATATATATATATATATATATATATATATATATATATGTATATATATATATATACATATATATATAGACCTATTTAAATATATATAAATATATTAAATATAAATTATATGTATGTTGGTGTAAATATATATATTTACACCAACATTCTCTTTGAGGTCAAGTATTTCATAACGCTTAATGCTTAGTTAAGCTGCATAAAGAGTTTTAAAACCTCATTTTTAAGGTTATTACAAAATTTAGTTTATTTTATACGCTTGGTTTTTATTTACTAATGTATTAAAGATACTAGGGCTTAAAAGTTTGAATAAACCTTTTTCTTTTTTTAATTTTAACTAAATAATTTTGACATTCCAGTCGTAGAATATGAACTAAAAAAAAAAATAATAAACCAAACATGGCATCTTTTCCTCCTCACCATATTTACTATAGTCTTTACATTTTATGTAATCAAATTATGTAATTTATATAAAATTTGTGAATAATGGTTTGGGCACATGCAGATTTTATCGTTGCGCTCCCGACACATTAGCCAACACCAGCAGACGTGACACAATGTACGGTGCGACCGTGTCGTAAGCGCTATGTACGAGCCTATATCTTCACCTGGTTATGCAAATGGAGGTTACCTTTACTGCGTAGATAACAGGGTAGATAACACGACCGCAACATGCAGCTATTGGATGGTGGTGCACGTCATCGTCACCTCTACATCTCCGCACTCACTTAGCACTCATACTACACTCACACTGTCCGCATAAACTGGCCAACATCGGTATAATGACCCAGGTAACATGACAACACTGGGAGTAACCGATTGGATCTTAAAACAACTGATTGCAAGATTATGCAAACGTATAGAAGCAGAGCTGTAAATAACGGAATGCAGTAGATGTTGGAGTTGGAGTGAGGGTGGTTAACTAAATATTTTAAATATGCAATAATTTTATGAAACTTTGTTTTGAAATTCTAAACACAAAAAAATGGAAAAAGAATACTTTCTATACATTTTGGGTGAGTCGGTGACGTAGCGATTACCGAACTTCGGGACTATACCAGCGATGACGTGGGTTCGAATTCGTGTTCTGTTTAGGTTTTATACATTGCCTATACTGTAGCGGCTCGCCCTCTTACTTTAATATTCACGGGCAGATCAATGGTCTACATGTACAAGGCAAAAAGACAGTCAACCTCTTAAAGAAGATTACACAGTTTGCAGACCATGGTTAGTGCCTAATTTGAGACCTATTAAACTAAGAACACTAATTTGCAATATAATTAAATACGTTTACCATTGCCTTGTATCTTAAAAAAATTTCAAGATACATCTATACTGGAGTCACTTTCGTAAAAAATGTAGTGAAAGTTCAAATAATTCATTCATCAAAGGAGGTCATTGTAGGCTGAAATTTTATTTAAACCCTCCTTAATTTGCACAGGATGAATTGTTAAATTGCTAATCATTGCAACAATTTTCCTTTGAAAGCTAAAAAATAAATCACTTCTTCTAGACATTGCCTCCAAGGCTTAGGAAAGCGAAATCTGAACATTGTGGGAGGAATGGGTAGTCAGGGTGGTAAGGGGGGGGGGCTGAATCCACGTGAATATCCATGAGTCAGTGAAAAGCCGCGGCGGCCGTTCCTTCTTTCACACACTAAATTACTGATGTAATCTCTAAAATATAGGTCAGCACAACGATTAATATTTCACATATATTTACCAGACGAGCACTATGCATTCTTGAGCCTCAAAGACACTGCCAGCGTCTTCAACTCTTCGTTCCCTTGAAATTGTTTTATTTCTTTCTTTTAAAACCATGGTATATAGGGGTAGCGATATTATTAAAAAATTATTTAGCTTATAAGTTAGTTTACTGTAAAATTAAGAAATATATTAGAGATTTGTTTAAATTACAAAAATCTTAAATACAAACTATACCTTTATTTATTTATTTATTTTGTTAGTCTGAAGGTAGTGTTTCTGAGAGCAATCTATTCTAATTCAAACCAGGATCAAAATTTAAACATAATTATAATTAAATTCTTGCTAAATTTATTATTTCATTATTGTTATTTATACTGAAATAAATGGGACTATAAGTTAACAACAGAATCAAGATGTGTATTCAATTTAACCATTTTATTATCTAGTACGGTATATTATTATGTGAAATTTTGGTGACACATATAATAAACTTTCTGTTTTCAACATTTCAAACGGATTTTGGAATCAAAACAAAGAGATGTT